>PVKV010018555.1:0-44521 GCA_004027835.1 Alouatta palliata
AAGCAATTCTCCTGCCTCAGCCTCCTGAGTAGCTGGGACTACAGGCGCACGCCACCACGCCCAGCTAATTTTTGTATTTTTAGTAGAGACGGGGTTTCACCACGTTGACCAGGTTGGTCTCGATCTCTTGACCTCGTGATCCACCCGCCTCGGCCTCCCAAAGTGCTGGGATTACAGGCGTGAGCCACCGCGCCCGGCTAATTTAAAATTATTATTAGGCCAGGCTGTAATCCCAGCACTTTGGGAGGCCGAGGTGGGTGGATCACCTGAGGTCAGGAGTTCGAGACAAGCCTGGCCAACATGGCGAAACCCTGTTTCTACTAAAAATACAAACAATTAGCTGGATATGGTGGGGCGTGTGTGTAGTCCCAGGTATTCGGGAGGCTGAGGCACGAGAATTGCTTGAACCCAGGAGGCAGAAGATGCAGTGAGCCAAGATCGCACCACTGCACTCCAGCTTGGGCAGCAGAGTGAGACTGTGTCTCAAATAAATAAATAAATAAATAGTACAAACTCTGGAATCAGTCTGAGTTCAAATACATGGTCTGCCCTTTACTAGCTGCCTAACCTTGGACAATGGGGCTTATCTCTCTGTGCCTCCACTTCCTCATCTGTTAAAGGGGAATAATAATAGTACCTACCTCAGAGGATTATTATGAGGACAAAAATCAGTTTCTATTTGTAAAGCACTTATGGCAGTGCTTTATATATTTTTTGAAAAAAGAAAGATCTTTATTTCACATGAAATTAGTATTTCTGGCTGGGTGTGGTGGTTCACGCCTGTAATCCTAGCACTTTGGAAGGCCAAGGTGGGCGGATCACCTGAGGTCAGTAGTTTGAGACCAGCATGGCCAACATGGTGAAACTCCATCTCAAAAAAAAAAAACTTAGTATTTCATAATTAAGATAAAGGAAACACACATTCTTAAGTCCATTATCTAAAGGGGATTTATACTATAAATGACTTCCATAAGTGTGAGAGGTCCTGAGTGTTAATTGACTGTTTGCGTACATGCTTGTGGGAAGCTTCTGTAGCCTTTTCTTTGCAGGAATTCCAGTTTTTCTGGAATCTTCCCTCTTCAGATATTCTATTTTGCATCCTTCTAAAAGGCTGGATCATTATGGTAAGTGATTAGCCAGTCTTTCAATGCAGAATTTTCTTTCCGGTATTTTACTACCATTATGATTCTAGAGTTCTTGGAACAGTTGGCAAAATCTGGAAGTGGCTCAGAACACCTCTCTGTCCTGTTTTCTCATGATTTTAGGGCTCAAAATTTTTTCAACCTGCCTGCTCTGCAGGATCAAGCACTTTCTCTGCGGACGGAGAAGGCAGCCCCTTGGCAGTTCTGGGGCTTGTTTTTCTCAAAAAAAAAAAAAAAAAAGGTACTTGGAAAAAAGCAAAGTTCCTGTCCTCATAGATTTAAATTCTAGTAGGAGAGAACAACAAACAAATAAACCTATGATTTAGTGGAGGATTGTGTTAGACACTGTGAGAAAAAATAAATCAGCCCCAAGGATGCTGGTGTACTTTGTATCAGGTGGCCAGGGAAGGTATCTCTGAAAAATGACATCTGGGGGCCTATATGGAGTGTCTATGTAGTTATCTAGGAAGATATTGTTCCAGACAGACAAAACAGTCTGTGCAACAGTCTCAAGGTAAAGTCTGCTAAGAACATTTGAGGGCTGGATGCAGTGGCTCACACCTGTAATCCTAGCACTTTGGGAGGCCGTGGAAGGAGGATTCTTTGAGCTCAGGAGTTCAAGACCAGCCTGGGCAACATAGTGAGACCTTGCTTCTAAAAAAGAAAAAAGGCTGGGTGTGGTGGCTCACGTCTGTAATCCAAGCACTGTAGAGGCCAAGGCAAGCGGATCACCTGAGGTTGGGAGTTCAAGATCAGCCTGACCAACACGGTGAAACCCCCTCTTTTAAAAAAAAAAAAAAACAAGAAAAAAAAATCAAGAACACTTGAGGGCTCCAAAAAAAGGTCAGTATAACTGAAGTGAAACAAACTTACACAAATGTCCACTGCATCCAGAAGAAACTTAGAGCTTTAGAAGCACCCTAGACACAAGCTATTTGAAATATAGCCAGATATTTATCATTGCTACTGCTAATGCATGTTATTTTAGATGATTTTTAATTTCTTTTGAACTTTCCACATCATCTTCTGAAGGCCTCATCCTTTTGGAATTAGATGATAAAACAAACTTTAAATATTGTAGAGTGAAGCTCTTCTTGTTTTTTTATAGGTGAAGAAAGTGAAAGAAAAGAACGTACACTTCTAGATGTTGCAGAAGCTTGAATTCTGGTTGCCTGAGTCCTAGTCCAGGGAGTCGTGGCAGCAACAGGCTGAGACCGATAAGCCTCGACACCCTCCTGAAGGTGCTTTATTGATCAAGTGCCAGGACACTATCACCAACAGGCACATGGCAACCGGAGGGCAGTGGTTAGGACAGCAGGTCAGCGAAAGAGGTAAGCCAAGACAACAAAAAAGCTGAAGCTGGGGAAGAATCCTTTTGTCCACAAGAGCTTTTGGGATTTTTTTTTTTTTTTTGAGATGGAGTCTTCCTTTGTTGCCCAGGCTGGAGAGCAATGGTGCAATCTCAGCTCTCTGCAACCTCTGCTTCCCGGGTTCAAGCAATTCTCCTGCCTCCACCTCCCAAGTAACTGGGATTACAGGTGCCTACCACCATGTCCGACTAATTTTTTGTATTTTTAATAGAGATGAGGTTTGCCCATATTGTCCAGTCTGGTCTTGAACTCCTGACCTCAGGTGATCCACTCACCTGCGCCTCTCAAAGTGCTGGGATTATAGGCGTGAGCCACCATGCCTGGCCTGGCTTTTGGAATTTATTTATTTTTTTTTCTAAGACGGGGTTTCACCGTGTTGGTCAGGCTGGTCTTGAACTCCCGATCTCAGGTGACCCGCCCACCTTGGCCTCCAAAGTGCTTGGATTACAGGCATGAGCCACCGTGCCCTGCCTATCTTTGCTTTTCATTTAACCGTGCCCTAGAATTTGCTCTTGTACAGGCTGTGGTGTATTGTATCACAGTATAGATAACTCAAAAGCTATTTATTTTTTTATTGAGGCAGTGTCTTGCTATGTTGTCCAGGCTGGTCTCAAGCTCCTATGCCCAAGTGATCCTCCCACTTCAGCCTTCTGAGTAGCTGGGATTTTAAAGCTACTTAAAATAATTATTTTCAACTGCTTCTGGTAGCAAGATATAATGAGGCTGGCTTTATAACTGTCTTTTACGGGCATCTCTAAGTGAGACTATGTAATACTTCTGGTTGGAGTCAGCTTACTGTGCAGATCAATTCATATACCAGGACCTCCCATTTCTATCTTCTGTTAACTCTTATGAAGCCTTATGTGTGGAATGAGGGAAAGCCAGAGGAGCAGAAGAAAGTGGTTATGGAATCCTAAGCAAGCTACTTGTATGTTTCAATTGTGCCCTCAGATCTGCTTGGGCAACTTTTTTATTTTTTTAATAGAGATGGGGTTTCACCATGTTGGCCAGGCTGGTGTCAAACTCCCGACCTCAGGTGATCCACCCACCTCGGCCTCCCAAAGTGCTGGGATTACAGGCGTGAGCCACCACGCCCAGCCTGTTTTTATTTTTTGAGACGTGCCCTGTCACCCAGGCTGGAGTGTAGTGACGTGATCTTGGCTCACTGCAACCTCTGCCTCCCGGGTTCAAGTGATTCTCTTGCCTCAGCCTCCCGAGTAGCTGGGATTACAGGCGTGTGTCACCACGCCCGGTTAATTTTTGTATTTTTAGTAGAGATGGGGTTTCACCACATTGGTCAGGCTGGTCTCGAACTCCTGACCTCATGATCCGCTTGCCTCGGCCTCCCAAAGTGCTGGGATTACAGGCATGAGCCACTGCGCCTGGCATAGATTAGTCTTATATATACTATTTTCATTTAACAATGAAATGCTCCTGCATGAGTCAAATTTTGGAAATCAGACAACATCAAATTCATTAACAGCTCAGGTTATACAATTTGTGTTCAAATGGAATGTACTTGTCAGAAAAGAGGACATGGTCATAGGGAGTTTACTAGGATTCTTCTAAAATCAAGGTTTCAGACAGAGTAGAAATTCCCTATACCATTGGGCCTGCTGGGCCATCAGGCCTGAGGGGCAGGACAGCTTGCACCACAGCCTGGTCCTGCTGCGAAGCCTTTGCTTGCTTGAGGCCTCACATAAAATTAGAGCTGTGTGAATTACCTGATAAACGGCTTAGGGTGGCATGTCCATAGATGTTGTATATTCCCTCCAAACTTCACATAGCTCCATCAAACATACCTCTTACTTTGTGGCAGATGGTACAATATACACAAGACTACAATCAGACCATAAAAACTTCACGGATGTGGTCAGTCATGAATTATTCAAAGTTTCCTTCCCATCCTCTGTCATGCATGTGTTTTATTAAGTCTTGTAGGATGTTTATTATTTTCTGCTTATCAGGTCCAATTGGCATAATATCATCAAAGAAATGGACCAATGTTGTGTGGGGCATCAAAATGACAAAATCCACTCTATTATAACAGAAAGCCGGATATGGACAGGCATAGTGGCTCATGCCTGTAATCTTTGGGAAACTGACGTGGTAGGATTGCTTGAGCCCAAGAGTTAGAGACCAGACTGAGCAACACAGGAAGACATCATTGCTCCAAAAAATAAAAAATTATCCATGGGTGGTGGTGCACACTTGCGGTCCCAGCTACTCGAGGGGCTGAAATGGGAGGATCACTTGAGACCAGGTCAAGTCTACACTGAGCTGTGACCACACGGTTGCACTTGAGTCTGGGTGGCAGAAGAATCTGTCTCCAAAACGTAAAACCAACAACAACTACAAAAGAATCACTAGACATTTATATATATATACAATTTTTTTTTTCTTTTGAGACAGAGTCTCACTCTGTCACCAGGCGCCAGGCTGGAGTGCAGTGGCGTGATCTCGGCTCACAGCAACCTCCACCTCCCGGGTTCAAGCAATTCTCCTGCCTCAGCCTCCCAAGTAGCTGGGACTACAGGTGTGCACCACCACACCCAGCTAGCTTTTGTATTTTTAGTAGGGACGGGGTTTCACCACATTAACCAGGATGGTCTTGATCTCTTGACCTCATGATCCGCCCACCTCGGCCTCCCAAAGTGCTGGGATTATAGGCGTGAGCCACTGTGCCTGGCCGACATTTATATTTTATTAAAAAAAAAAAAAAAGTAGAATATTTGAAGGCAAATATCTAAGCTTAAAGTAGCTACAGCCAAGTATACTAAATGTCCTAGAGGTTGAAAGATTTATGATCGGAATACAGGGCAATGAGGTGCTGGCCCTGGTGGTGGGTGCCTGTGGCCTCAGCTACTCAGGAGACTGAGGTTCATTCACATGTATATCTCTACAAACCGGCATAGCGCAGACAGGGAAAAGCTAACATTAAATGCCTAGCAGAGCATGCATGGGGAATGCCCTGTCTGCTTTGATGGGCCTTTAGGAAAATTTTGTACAGGCTGAGCATGGTGGCTCACACCTGTAATCCCAGCACTTTGGAGGCTGAGGCAGGCAGACCACCTGAGGTTGGGAGTTCAAGGGCAGCCCGGCCAACATGGCAAAACCCTATCTCTAATAAAAATACAAAAATTAGCGGGCATAGTGGCAGGTGTCTGTAATCCCAGCTACTCAGGAGGCTGAGACAGGAGAATTCTTTGAACCCAGGAGGCGGAGGTTGCAGTGAGCCAAGATCACACCAGTGCACTCCAGCCTGGGTGACAGAGCAAGACTCGGGTCTCAAAAAAAAAAAAAAAAACTTTGTACAGTTCTACAACATGCTTGTGTTTTAAGCTATGTTATTACGAGTTAAAAAGTCTCATAACCCTGTCTCAAAATGAATCTAAATAGCTACAATTAAAAATTAAATATTTAAAAAGTTCATATTGTTATCATAAGCTAAGATCTATTTAAGTTTTAAAGAATAACTTTAGTTTGAGGCATGCTGCCTCGTACCTGTGGTCCCAGCTACTTGGGAGGCTGAGGTATAGGAGGATAGCTTGAAAACGGGAGGCGTTCAGCAAGCTGAGATTGCAGCACTGTGTTCTAACCTGGGTGACAGAGTGAGATTTCATTTCAGAATAAAAATAAATTTAGCGTAACCTAAGTGTAATGTTCATAAAGTCGACAGTAGTATACAGTAATGACCTGGGCCTTCACATTCACTTACTCAGAGCAATTCACTGACTTGCAAAAACCTTCATCCTGCAAGTTGCATTCACGGTTCATGTTCAAGTGCCCAAAAGCAGGTACATCATTCATTCATTCATTGAGATGGAGTTTTGTTCTTGTTGCCCAGACTAGAGTGCAGTGGTACAATGTCGGCTCACCGCAACCTCTGCCTCCCAAGTAGCTAGGATTACAGGTATGCACCACCACACCCAGCTAATTTTTGTATTTTTAATAGAGCCCAGGTTTCAACACGTTGGCCAGGCTGGTCTCAAACTCCTGATTTCAGGTGATCCACCCGGCTTGGCCTCCCAAAGTACTGGGATTACAGGCATGAGCCACTGTGCCTGGCACTATTTACTTTTTATAATGCACTTTTACAGTACCTTTTCTATGTTTAAACACAAATACTGTTATAATTTCCTATAGCATTCAGTACAGCAACATGATGTCCACATTTGTGGCCTGTGAGCAATAATGTTTACCATACAGATTAGGCATGCAGTAGGACAGCTAAGTTAACTACACCTTATCAGAGAGGCTTGCGGCCGGGCATGGTGGCTCACGCCTGTAATGCAAGCACTTTGGAGGCCAAGGCAGACGGATCACCTGAGGTCAGGAGTTCAAGACCAGCCTGACCAACATGGTGAAACCCCGTCTTTAAAAAAAAAAGAGATGCTTGGGACGGAAAGTATTTCAGGTATTTTTGCATCTTGGAATATTTGCATTATACTCACCACCTAGGCATCCCTAATATCAAGATGCAAAATCCAAAATGCTCAAACAAGCATTTTCTTTGAGTGTCACATTGGCATTCAGAAAGTTTCAGATTTTGGAACACTTTGGATTTTTTTTTTTTTTGAGAGTTTCGCTCTTGTTGCCCAGGCCAGAGTGCAATGGCATGATCTCGGCTCACTGTAACCTCTGCCTCCTGGGTTCAAGCAATTCTACTGCATCAGCCTCCCAAGAGCTGGGACTGCAGGTGCCTACCACCACACCCAGTTAATTTTTTATTTTTTAGAAGGGGTTTCACCATATTGGTCAGGCTGTCTCAAACTCCTGACCTCAGGTGATCTGGCTGCCTGAGTCTCCCAAAGTGCTGGGCTTATGGGTGTGAGCCACTGTGCCCAGCCCTGGATTTTAGATTTAGGATATTCAACTAGGTTTACACGAACCTAGTACATTCTAGGATAGTGACACAAGAACAAAATTGGCCAGGCACAGTGGCTCACACCTGTAATCTCAGTACTTTAGGAAGCCGAGGCAGGCAGAGATCGTCTGAGGTGAACCGATCTCTTATTTAGGCATAATATTTATAATTTTTTACTATTTAAAAAATGAAGTAGGCCAGGTGTGGTGGCTCACACCTGCAATCCCAGCACTTCGGCAGGCTGAGGAGGGTGCATTACCTGAGGTCAGGAGTTTGAGACCAGCCTAACATGATAAAACCCATCTCTACTAAACATACAAAAAATTAGCAAGGTGTGATGGCTATGTGCCTGTAATCCCAGCTACCTGGGAGGCTGAAGCAGGAGAACTGCTTGAGCCCAAGAGGTAGAGGCTGCAGTGAATGGAGATCGTGCTACTGCACTCCAGCCTGGACAAAAGAGTGAGACTCCATCTCAACAAACCAAGATCACCTAGAGATGCATTTCTCAGAACATATCGCTGTCATTAAATAATGCATGACTGTAGTTGTTTCCTAAAGGTTGGCTGTAATATGAAAGCTAAAAGCACAAGAAATTGCACTGTTTCATTAAAATCAATTGGTCTACCTTGTACATACTTTATAAATGAAAATTATAGACACAGCAAGATTTTTTTGAGATGGAGTCTTGCTCGATTGCGAGGCTGGAGTGCAGCAGTGCGTTCTAGGCTCACTGCAACCTGACTCCCTAGTTCAAGCAACTCTCCTGCCTCAGCCTCCCAAGTAGCTGGGATTACAGGCACGTGCCACCATGCCCAGATAATTTTTGTGTTTTTAGTAGAGACGGGGTTTCACTATGTTGGCCAGGATGATTTTGATCTTCTGACCTCATGATCCACCTGCCTCGGCCTCCCAAAGTGCTGGCCACTGCACCTGGACAGCATTAAGATTTTATAAAATAACCAACATGCTCTGGGCATGGTAGCTCACATCTGTAATCCCAGTACTTTGGGAGGTCAAGGCCAATGTATTGCTTGAGTCCAGGAGTTCAAGACCATTCTGGACAACATGGTGAAATCTCATGTCTCCAAAAAATATTTATTTATTTATTTATTTTATTATTTTTTTTAAGACGGGGTTTCACCATGTTGATCAGGCTGGTCTTGAACTCCCGACCTCAGGTGATCCACCCGCCTTGGCCTCCAAAGTGCTTAGATTACAGGTGTGAGCCACCACGCCCGGCCAAACATTTATTTTTAAAAATTATGTGCTCACTCTGGCAGCGTACATACTAAAACTGGAACAATACAAAGATTAGCAAATTAAATCATACATTTTTAATTAGCCAGGTATAGTAGCACACTGTAGTCCCAGCTACTTAGGAAGCAGAGCTGGGAGGATTGTTTAAACCCAGGAGCAGTGATTGCAGTGATCCATGATCGTAACACAGTATCCCGGCTTAGGCAAGAGTGAGATCCCGTCTCAGAACAAAAACTCTGACCCCTTTCTAGCAGACATAAAGTAAAACTAGAAATAGTTAAATAATTATATCCTGACTTCCACACTTTCTTGCAATTTCCTAAACCTAGTAAAATGTTTGTGTTCTCATCTGAATGCAATCTAAAAACACCTACTGTCACAGCTAATAAGCTGTGACATTTCAGCTTTTGAAAGCACTTTCCAAAATGGGCCCTTAAAGGTAGGAAACCAACAAGAAACTGAGCTGTGAAGATTGCACATTAGTTTTTTAAAAAATAAATGTTTATTTCAAGTATGAAAATTAATGTTTAAACATCGTCCAAAAATCATGTTCAGTTTCACAAGTATAAAATAAGACTTCTGGAAAAAAAAAGTTTACGATTCATTATAAAATACTTAAGAATATACTTTAACATTCACATCACAGTGGGCATTTCTGAAAAATAGGTTTTCCTAATACAGCTTAGAAACCAAAACATATTTACAGTCCCATTTAAATAAACAAGTCCTTAACTGAGGAACAGTCCTCCCTCAGGACGGATAGGATTTCAAATTGATTTGTATAAGCACACCTTTTTAAATAATGGTAAACCTGGTTCAATAAAGTAGACATTCAAATATCTTACGGTTTCCCCGATGAATAACATCCGTTTCTTAAATATGCCTACCCAAAGTTCTCAAGCCATTTTCATTAAGCACTTTCAATGAAATACAATGAAAGTGGGAACCAAACTTTATCATGGCATTTCTGATTAGTTACAGCAAAATATTCTCAACTGAAAAGGAAAGAAATTTCCAGTGGCAACTACAAAAACCACATCTTATAATTATTTTACAGGACTGCTACCAAGGCTTCTGCTTCTATTCTCCAGGTACATCTGTTTGTAGGTTTCAAACACTGCTTTTGAATCTTTTACAGGGTTTTGTAGCATCCCAAATCCGTCTGCACTGAAGCTTCTCTTCGAGTGTCTTGAATTAACATTATCTAAAGGAAACAAAAAGTTTACTTACTTTAATGTTAGCTGTGGTCAATACATAATCAAAACTGAAAGGGAAAATATATATTTGTGGGAAAAAAATTAAGGCAAGGAGTTAAGCAAAAGTTCGAGAACTGTAGCTCTTCACCTATCGAGTTGTAAGTTACACACACTTGACATCCTGCCTTTCTTCTGGGTGCTGTTTTCTAATCTCACTTCCTTGCCCCATCCTCATTCCCTTGGGCTATTCTGCTCTACCTTACTCTTGGCTAAATATATCATTGCAAAAAACATTAATATGAATAGGACCTTTTAAACAGCTATCTAAACTAGCAATATAAAGAGTACAAGCAGGCCAGGAGCAGTGGCTTATGCCTGTAATCCCAGCACTTTGGGAGTCCGAGGTGGGCAGATTACCTGAGGTCGGGAGTTCGAGACCAGCCTGACCAACATAGAGAAACCCCATCTCTAGTAAAAATACAAAACTAGCCAGGCATGGTGGCGCATGCCTGTAATCTCAGCTACTCGGAAGGCTGAGGCAGGAGAATCATTTGCCTGGCAGGTGAAGGTTGTGGTGAGCTGAGATTGCACCACTGCACTCCAGACTGGGCAACAAGAACGAAACTCTTGTCTCAAAAGAAAAACAAAAAAACAAAGAATACAAGTATGAGCCAGTCCCAAACAGTACATGAAAAGGATAGTTTTCATATTTTGGTACCATGTCTATACTTTCCTGTTTCTTTAGACCACCTCACTATCCTCTTTTTATTTATTTATTTATTTTTTGAGACGGAGTTTCGCTCTTGTTACCCAGGCTGGAGTACAATGGCGTGATCTTGGCTCATCGCAACCTCCGCCTCCTGGGTTCAAGCAATTCTCCTGCCTCAGCCTCTCGAGTAGCTGGGACTATAGGCACGTGCCACCATGCCCAGCTAATTTTTGTATTTTTAGTAGAGACAGGGTTTCACCATGTTGACCAGGATGGTCTCGATCTCTTGACCTCGTGATCCACCCGCCTCGGCCTCCGAAAGTGCTGGGAATACAGGCGTGAGCCATCGCGCCCGGCCAGTATCCTCTTTTTATAATGACCCATCACCTACTGAAAATATGTTAAGACTGGGTGTAATGGTTCACACCTGTAATCCCAGCACTCTAGAGGCCAAGGCGGGTGGATCACATGAAGCCAGTTAAGAGACCAGCCTGGCCAACATGGTGAAACCCTGCTTCTACTAAAAGTACAAAAATTAGCTGGGCAGAGGTTGCAGTAAGCTGATATTGTGCCACTGCACTCCAGCCTGGGCAACAGAGTGAGATTATCTCAAGAAAAAATATGTATTTATTTATTGACTGAGTCTCGCTGTTGTTAGCCCAGGCTGGAGTGCAATGCTGCCATCTTGGCTAACTGCAACCTCCACCTCCCGGGTTCCAAGCAATTCTCCTGCCTCAGCCGCCTGAGTAGCTGCGGTTATAAGCGCCCACCACCACGCCTGGCTAATTTTTGCCTTTTTAGTAGAGACTGAGTTTCACTATGTTGGCCAGGCTCGTCTTAAAACTCCTGACCTCAGGTGATCCACCTGCCTCGGCCTCTCAAAGTACTGGGATTACAGGAGTAAGCCACCATGTTGGGCCAAAAATATATTTAATACACGTAACCTACTAAACATCATAGCCTAGCCTACCTTAAACATGCTCAGAACACTTACATTAGCCTACAGTTGGGCAAAATCTAATACAAAAATCATTTTGGGAAAAAAAAAACAAAAAAGGTTCAAAGTCTTAGTGATTTTTTGTTTTGAGATGGAGTCTTGGTCTGTTGCCAGGCTGTAGTATAGTGGTACGATCTCAGCTCACTGCAACCTCCACCTCCCAGGTTTAAGCAATTCTCCTGCCTCATCCTCCTGCGTAGCTGGGATTACAGGCACGTGCCACCACGCCCACCTAATTTTCGTATTTTTTAGTAGAGACGGGGTTTTCACCATGTTGGCCAGGATTGCCTTGATCTCTTGACCTCGTGATCCATCCACCTCAACCTCCCAAAGTGCTGGGATTATAGTCATGAGCCACCATGTCTGGTCTGATTTATTTAGTACTATAGTGAAAATGAAAAACAGAATTGCTGTATGGGCACTCCAAATACACTTTGTACTTAATGTGTATCACTTTCATACCATCATAGTCAAGAAATCCTAAGTCAAACCACTGAAGTCAGGGACTATCTGTACATTTCACTCCTACTGCAGCCATTTCCTTCTGAATAATGGGATCCTGTTTTGTCTTTTTCTACCTGAGTAGGTGGAGTATTCTGTCCTGTTCTTTACATCTGCTGCAAAGTCTTCTACTTCCTTGTTTGCTTTGAGAACCAGTAACACTGAAGCCCTCTAGATGGATATCTAAGTTGCTTTCCAAGAAATTCTTGTCATTTCCTCTTCATCTCTTTACCCTAACTTAGGACTTCAAATATGCTGCAAACTTTGCTACCGAATTTAGATGTTTGTTTCTCCTGTGTTTTTGTTTTTTTTTTTTTGAGACAGGGTCTTGGCTCTGTTGCCCACGCTGCAGTGCAGTGCTGCCAGCAGAGCTTAATGCAGCCTCAGCTCATGGGCTCAGGTGATCTTCCTTCCTTAGTCTGCCAAGTAGCTGGGACTACAGGTACACTCCTCTATGCCCGGCTAATTTTTTAAAAAGTTCTTTGTAGAGAAGGGGTCTCCTGATGTTGTCTAAGCTTGTCTCAAACTCCTGGGCTCAAGCCATCCTCTGGCCTAGGCCTCCCAAGTGCTGGGATGACACACATGGGCTCCATACCAGGCCAGGTACATTTCTTTTATAGCTGTCTGGGAGACCGGGGCATTTTTCTCTCACTTCAGTTGGTTCACAGTTCTCTAGCCTCTTTGTCTGAGGTGTTTAATTCACTATTCCCCAGAGATCCCTTCTCCAGAGTCAGCTTCATTCACCCCTCACAGGCCTTTTACAAATGCCCATGTAGCCGGGCACAGTGGCTCACGCCTGTAATCCCAGCATTTTGGTGGGCCAAAGTGGGCAGACCACCTGAGATCAGGAGTTGGAGACCAGCCTGGACAACATGGTGAAACCCTGTCTCTACTAAAAATACAAAAATCAGCCAGGTGTGGTAGTTCATGCTGCTTAGGAGGTTGAGGCTGAGGCAGAAGAATCACCTGAACCCAGGAAGTGGATGCTGCAGTGAGCTGAAATCGCTCTACTGCACTCCAGCCTGGGCAACAGAGGGAGGCCATCTAAAAAATAAAAAAATATGTAAGTAAATAAAATTGCCTGTGTAGCACTACCTGAGGTTTTCTTTCTTCTCCCTTAGGTCTCACCTATTTGCCTCTTGTCATGCTACGACAGCGATGTATGACTCATCTCCTGGCTTGTCTCACCCAGCTTCACCTTACTGTACTGGTGACCTGGCTTGTGTTTTTCTTTCACCATGATTATTTCGACCTCACATTCGCCATGCATTGCTCATCCTGCTGTGCTATCTGCACATGTCATTTAGCTCATGCTTATCTCTGAGCCTATCTGGTCAATCCTGTGTATCTGTCTTTTGAGTGTTTTCAGCTTCAGATTTCAAACATGCCTCTTGCTTTCTCTCTGAGATAATGATCACGTCTCTCCTGTTTCCAAGGAGCTTTTTTCTTACCCCCATCTCCATGCCCATTTGTATCTTTCTCATTTTTGTCTTTCTCCCTTCCAACCTGAGGGGCACTTTTTCCCGCTCTCAGGCCTCTGACTGCTCTTCATTTACTCCTCTTTAGGTTATTTGTCCTGTTCTGATTAGAAGTGTACTTGTGCATCGATTCAAGTTTTTCGCATATGCATGTTTCAATGCTATCCGACTCAATTTTTTTTTTTTTTTTTGAGATGGAGTCTTGCTCTGTCACCCAGGCTGGAGTATATAGTTGTTCGATCTCAGTTCACTGGAACCTCTGCCTCCTGGGTTCAAGTAATTCTCCTGTCTCAGCCTCTTGAGTAGCTGGGATTACAGGTGTGCCACCACACCAGCTAATTTTTATATTTTTAGTAGAGACAGAATTTCACCATGTTGGCCAGGGTGGTCTCGAACTCCTGGCCTCAGGCAATCCACCCGCCTAGGCCTCCCAAAGTCCTAGGATTACAGGCATGAGCCAGCCACTTCGCCCGGCCTCTGCTCAATTTTTACATGACTGCTTCTATGTATTTGTTTGAAGTTCTCTTCACAACCTTTGTCAATTCCTTTTATAAGATGTGCTTCTTTCTCTTAGTGAAATTCTGCTGCTCTCCATTTCTGAGGCTCTGAAACCCTCTTTGCCTATTTAATAAACCAAAACTAAGACAAAACTTTTGAGCTCTAGCTTTTAATTTTCAAAGCCAAACCCTAAAAACAAGGTACTTTCGCTGTATTAACTATCAAATACTTGGCTGGACATGGTGGCTCACACTTGTCATCTAGCACTTTGGGAGTCCGAGGTGGGTGGATCACATGAGTTCAGGAGTTTGGGACCAGCTTGGTCAACATAGTGAAAGAAACCTGTCTCTATCAAAAATACAAAAACTAGTCAGGCGTGGTACTGCACTTGTAGTTCCAGCTACTCAGGAGGCTGAGGCAGGAGAATCACTTGAACCCAGGAGGCAGAGGTTGCAATGAGCCAAAACTGTGCCACTGTACTCCAGCCTGGGCAACAGAGCATCTCAAAACTAAACTAACTCAAAACTCTAGCTTCTTTAGTTGGTCCTCAGCCCAAATCCCTTCCCAGCAAGTAACACAGCTAGGATCAGTCTCTCATTATTAAAATACAGTCATCCCTCGGTGTTGAAGAGGGATTGATTCCAGGACACCTGTGCAGCACCCACCCAAACAGATACCAAATTCTGGGGATGCTTAAGTCCCTTATATAATGGCACAGTATTTTTATTTAATCTAAAGCATACCCCCCACATATCTTAAATCATTTCTAGATTACTTTTAATACCAAATACAACATAAATCCTATGTAAACAGTTGCTATACTGTATTGTCTTTTAGGTTTCTATTTTTATGGTTTATATGGTTGCATTTTTTTCCCAAATATTTTCAATCCACAGTTGTTTGAATCCACAGATACAGAATACACAGATATGGAGGGCTGACTATACCTCAACCATACTTAATGGACTCTGAAGAGAGGGGACCAGGTTCCAGTCCCTATTCAGTAACTAGCAATGAAACTTAAGTCAAATGATGTCACATCTCGTATCTATAAAATGGGAATATCCTTGCCTAAATTGTATTGAGGTTTAATGAAATTTACATGTGAATAATTGAATCCAGGTACTGGCAAACAGTACTGCCTGCTGCCTATTTTGGTAGATAAAAGTTTAAATAGAGGCCAGGCACAGTGGCTCATGCCTGTAATCCCAGCACTTTGGAAGGCTGAGACAGGTGGACCATCTGATGTCAGGAGTTTAGCCTGGCCAACATGGTGAAACAGTGTCTCTACTAAAAATACAAAAAATTTAGCTGGGTGTGGTGGTGTACACTTTTAGTCCCAGCTACAAGGCTGACAGAGGAGAATCACTTGAATCCGGGAGGCAAAGGTTGCAGTGAGGCAAGATCACGCCACTGCACTCCAGCCTGGGTGACAGAGTGAGACTTTTTTTTTTTTAACTTTAAAAAAATTTTAAATTATTTATTAAATATATCTTATTTTTTTTATATATATATAAAGAGAGGGTTTCACCATGTTGGTCAGGCTGGTCTTGAACTCCCGACCTCAGGTGATCCACCCGCCTTGCCGTCCAAAGTGCTTGGATTACAGGCGTGAGCCACCACGCCCAGCCGAGACTGTCTTTAAAAAAAAAAAAAAAAGGCCGGCCCGGTGGCTCACGCCTATAATCCCAGCACTTTGGGAGGCCGAGGTGGGTAGATCACGAGGTCAAGAGATCGAGACCATCCCAGTCAACATGGTGAAACCCCAGTCTTTACTAAAAATACAAAAATTAGCTGGGCATGGTGGCATGCGCCTGTAGTCCCAGCTACTCGGGAGGCTGAGGCAGGAGAACTGCTTGAACCCAGGAGGCAGAGGCTGCGGTGAGCCGAGATCACACCATTGCACTCCAGCCTGGGTAACAAGAGCGAAACTCCGCCTCAAAAAAAAAAAAAAAAAAAAAAAGTAATCAGAACACAGCTGATACTCATCTACATATTATCTGCAGCCACTTCCTTGAAAGCTAAGTAGTCAGGACACACACTTTATGACCCAGAAATCCTGAAGTATTTGCTGTCTGGTCTTATACAGGTAAAATATACAAAAATCTTATCTAACTCATTGTGATGAGAATTATTTTCCTGTTAAAAGAAAGTTAGGTCCCACAGCATGAGAATAGGAAAATGTCCTCCTACCACTCAAACACAAATATTGAATGACCGAAAAAAAGAACATGGGAACATGGAGCTGGGCACGGTGGTTCACACTTGTAATTCCGGCACTTTGGGAGGCCAAGGTGGGCAGATCATAAAGTCAAGAGATTGAGACCATCGTGGCTAGTTTGGTGAAACCTTGTCTCTATTTTAAAAATTAGCTGGGTGTGGTGGCGTGCCCCTGTAGTCCCAGCTACTTGGGGGAGACTGAGGCAGAAGAATTGGTTGAACCCAGGAGTCAGAGGTTGCAGTGAGCCGAGATCGTGCCACTGCAGCAAACTCCATCTCAAAAAAAAAAACCCATAAAATCACAGTTTACAATCATATCATAATCATAATCCAACTTCCAAATACAAGATAGGCAGATAAGTAGAATCAAGACTTAAAAAGACTTTACCTTTTTCTTGGCTGTTTTTCTGTGTTTTTTTCTTCATAGTAACAGATTTTAACCAGTCTTCTTTTGTACTTTTTATTCCTGAAACTATTTAAATATTCATTTTCAGAACTCTAGACATTGCTAATCATCTCCTTTTGTACTATAACAAAGGAAAATCATGTAAGCTGAAAACAGATTTTGGAAGGCACTCAATATAACCATATGTAACACAACTCAATAAAAAGGACGGGAAAAATAATTTCCCCTATTTGAAATGCTTATCTCATAATTTAAAAATGAGTTTATCCTTACTATGTAATTATGTTCCTATCACCTGAGCTGAACAGGTTAACACATCTCAAGATATTTAAGGACACATGAGATAGAAAGTTACATTGCCCCCACCCACTTCCCATGCTCTGATTACATCCACACCTCAAATTCTAAGGACCCAAATGAAAGAACCTATCGAAAGCACCAATTTTTTACAAAATGAGTATATCCCTATATTCTTTTCCAGGAAAACATATCCTATTTATGCTATTGTTTTATGAACCCCAACAAATACAGTCAGGAAAGCAAAGACTCCAATTTCCATTCAAATCCTTAAGTTTTCCAGTCTTGAGTTTCTCAGCACAATGCTTTACATATAATATCCACAACCTCTAAATGCTCCCTTAGTACCACAAATAACTAGCCATCAATTTTCTCCTTCCTTCCTGCACTACATTGAGAAGTCTACCATTAGGTTACCTAATATTCATAGCTGCCAGCTTGGCTCTACAGATTTTAAATTGTAACACTGGACAATACTACCTTCATGGTCCTTCCAGCTTCTGAGTAGGCTAGATGTTACCATTTTAACTATAGTGATAACACAGTCATCAGCTGTTTCAAAGATGACAATTAGTCG
Organism: Alouatta palliata; assembly: GCA_004027835.1. Lineage (NCBI taxonomy): Eukaryota > Metazoa > Chordata > Mammalia > Primates > Atelidae > Alouatta > Alouatta palliata. Next base: position 17,516 of record PVKV010018555.1, read on the forward strand.
ACCCATTTCCATAAGAACAAAAAGACTTCATTATTAATAATTACATATCCTCTAATATTTAGAACAAAACTTCAAGTTCACAGGTCTTTCAAATTACAAGTCCAAAGGAAAATTAACAAAACCAAGACTTTACAACACGGGCTATTTGACACTTTTCTGACATTCCCACAAGGAATGTGGAAATGTTTTTCACAGTACAGCCTTTTTGGTACTAACTGAAATATTTCTATTTGGCAAGTTTTATATAGCTTGTCATGACTACCAATTTCCTACAACTTACAATAAGGTGGCAATAAACACAAAACAAATATTCCCCGATAAAACATAGGTTTACCAGGCAAAACAAATACTTGGTAGCGGCATAACACATTTAAGTCTTTCCCAGCAGCCCAGACGGCATGAGAGGTGCTAGCCCAAGTATTGACCTACGGCTCTTTACAATGTTGTAGACACCACCAAGAAAATCATACTGGACCTTGCAAGGAGGCTTGCTCCTTCCTGGGATGAGGCTTCACATCCTTCCGTTCTTCCACAGAGTTTGCATTCTTTAGTAAGATATCTGGACATAATTTAAACTCCAGCATGTTTGATTTATCTGTGTTATCTTTCGCTGGCAAAAAGGCCTTACGTTTATTTTCCTGTCTCTTCCCTTTATCTTTATGAAGCTTCCTGGGTGAACTCTCTAATTTGGTGAGACAAATGCTTTCACGTTCAGTGCATTTAAACGCAACTCTATTCAGATATAATTTCTTTTGATCCTTTACTTGGGGAGGCATTTGGCTGAATTGAGCTTCACTGCTTATACTGGCTAATTTCTTGTCTAATTTAGTCTTGTCAATCCATATTTTGTCAGACTGCTTTCCATCAACTTTTTCTTTAACATTCTTTAAAATATTGTATGTTTTAGACTCCTCAGAATGGTGGACTTTGAGGTTTTTCCCATGGCTTGTCAAGCCATTTAATGATTCTTTAGAGGTCTGTACACTGCTGCTATGTCTCTCATTCGATTTCCCACAACTTCCAACCTGTACAAGTTTACTGGGTCTCATGTGTTCAGAATCACATGGTACGTTTTTCACACAGATTTTTGATGCTTTATTACACACAGCTTCTTTACGCTTCTGCCTTTGTAAATACGCCTTAGGAATTGGAATTCTAAATTTAGATGAACCAGCTTTCGTGTCTAAAGACTTAATATTTGACATTATCTTTTCCTTAACAATGGCTCTCTCTTTTGGGTCTGACGAAGAGTCACCTAATTTGAATGTAGCTCCCACACTTTCATTCTGTTCTTGTTTATCACGTTTCTTCCTCTTTACTTCCACATCTACTATGTTCCCTTGGTCTAACTTCCTTTTCTCCAAATGTTTTTGTTTGAAGCCATCTGGTTTGAATTTCAATTTTATCTTTTCTGGCGATGACTGTCCCAAGGAGCTATGCTTCTTATATAGATCTTTATTTGACAAAAAAGCTGTTTTTGCTTTTAGTGGGCGTGAGTTCTGTGTTATATGTTTCTTCTGTTGGGTTTCTTGAGAAGCTTGTTCATAAGATGCTGTCATTTTATTAACGGAGTGAAAGGTTACCTCATGAAACCTCAGTTTTTTTTTTTTGTGATTTTGCAAAGGATCATCTAATTTATCACATTTAGATGAAAACTGACCAGCAGTTAATTCTTGTTCCATTCTTGGTATGCTTTTATGTTTTGTTTTGGATGCATCTTTTATATTATTATCGTATTGTATTTCTGGAAAACGACTTTCCTCATCTGGAGGAGGAGGAGGAGTCTCTGGATTATTTAGAAGGATCTTAGATTCGACAACAGGGACAGCTCTATCAGAGGTTCTCTCTCCTTGTTTACAACTGTTAGTCTCTAAAGAACACTGCTGTTTTCCTTTCTCTTCCTCTGAAGTTGAGTTCTTGATGGAATCACACTGACATTGGGGTACTCCTTCATAAATCTCGGAGAGCCAACCCAATGCACAGCAATGGATGTCATCTTTCTCTGAGTCCAGTATCACAGAATCACAACTTTCTTCTTCTGCAGGTGCCTGCAGGTCACAATGGCTACCTACTTCTGTGATGGGCTTTTCTTTCTCAGGTTCTTCCAACTTGTCTACTACACAGGGTTGATCATCCTGTTCAGTAAATATTTCTTTCATTTGTTCTGAGCTTAACATTGTAATCTGTATTTGATCTCCTGGGTCTTTGGAGTCAGAACTGGTTTTATCAGCAGTCTGATCTTCTGAGGTCGGGTATGTCGTTTGCTGGCCCACAGAACCTTCATGTGTATTAACAGCCTCAATGCCGTAAGGAAACTCTTTTAAAAGTTCTGACAGCTGGTCATGTAGGTATAACACAGGTGCCTTATCACTGTGAATTTCATTGCTTGCAGGACCCTGGGCAGTGTAATTGCTGGATACATCAGTTTCCTGGGGGTAAATATCCTCCTGAATAGCAGTTGATGAACACATATCGTTAGCCGTGCTTTTTTCAGTGGCATGCTCCAAACTACTTTCCTCCAGAATTCCTCTGTTTACTTCAGGATTATTAAAAGATGACTCTAAGGGTGGCTCTGACTTTGGCTGATCACATATTTTATGTGAAACATCTATGCACTGTACAGGTTTATCTTTTTGAAAACCAAAGTCTTTATTTTCAGTGGTGTCATCTGATTGTTTTTCTGGTTCTCTGCTACCAATCCCTTGCTGATTGGGTAGAGATGGTTTCTGTGGCTCAACCACTTTCAAAGAAAGAGAGCTGAATATCTTTGCAATTTGGGAATTGTAAGAGGTATCACCTTCAACCAGAGAACATATATTGTCAATCTGTAACGTATCACTACTCACAACAGTACTATCCCTTGATTCCTGTGAGGTTTGCTGATCACTCATAGAAGAATGGATAGCTGACTCTAATTTGTTATGCGTTCCTTGACTGACATTAAGTGTGCCTTCTAAATTACCATTGGTTGAGTCATTCTGCTTTTCCTTCTCAGTTAGTGGGTAAATCTTGGTTGATACTGCAGTACTTGCTACTGGTCCACTAACACCAACTTTCAAAGCAGCAGTTGTCTTTGCATTTTCTGCCAACTGATTTTGTAAACTACAAACACTGCCTTCTTTAATAACTGGATACACTGTTTCAGGTAATGCTGCAGGTGTTACTCCTTTGACAGATAATGTTTTGACGTCTGACAGAATTAACGGTGAGACTATAGCAATCTGAAGTTCTGTTCCCTTTGTTATATTTATGCCTGAAGACTCGTAATTGTGCAGTACCATTGACAAACCTGTTTGTGGTGAGGGATTACTTATTTTATTCTGAGAACTTGAATTTCCCACAACTGAACAAGTACTCTTAACATGGATGTTAGCAGGCTTTGAAATTCCAACTGCTGTTGTGTTCGCTCTGAGTTTATCACGCTGCTTTTCTTTTGTACTTTCTGAAGGTTGCTTTTTCCAAAGAGAAAGACAGGTTGCTAGCACTTCCATGGAACAGCTACTGTCACTTTTAGTAGGCATTCCTTTTGTTGAGGATTCTTGTTCACTGCAAAAAGAGTTTTCTGAAATCCCACCAGTTACATTAGAAATACTTGGAGCTTCCATAGTCTTCAAATTCAGTTGGTTGCCAGTCTTTTGGGTACTTGGGTTCATTTCACAACTGTCTGGTTTAGAATCCTGAATAGTTTGACTAGCATCTTTTAATACTGTCTTCTGAGTCTTATCTGCCTGTAAAAGCAAACTGATAAGTAGTCCATTTTTATTTTGAATGTTTGATGTATATTCCTCAGTGGACATGGACTTGGGAACAGAAATTGTTTCACAAACTGCTGGATTTTGCTCAACTTTGTTAACATTTTCTGATGAAAGTTGAGTGCTCAATATTGCCTGGGTCATCTCAACAGCTGATGTCTTTGAAGTGAGAACTTTCACATCATGAGTCTGGTCTGGCATTGGCTGCTTTTCAGAATAGACAGGATTTGGTAAAACAACAGAATTAACTTGGTTAAACCTTCTGCAATTGATTTTCTCAATGTCGGAATTCAACGTACATTGAATCTTACTTGTTTCCGTAGATTTCACTACTGTAGGGGGTTGTCTATCTGCATTCTCTGACGTTACTGGAGTTATCTGTGATGCAGACTGGATTTTGCCGGTTTGTTTCAGAGACAATTCAGAATTCTGAGCTGCTTCACTATAAGAGGTATTAGTCATTTTAATACAACCTGCTGCCATCAAAAGATCTTTATTGATTTTAATTTTCCTTGCAAGTTCTGAAAACTTCTGTTTTATTTCTACCAATGTTTTAATATCCCTTATTAGCTTTTCTTTTGTAACACTTGTGTCCAGTACTTGATTTGAAGTTGGATTACCAGAATCCTTTCTTTTCTCTTCATTATTTTGAGCAAGAGTCTGAACACCATCCACAGAAGATCTAATGGGATCATTAAAAGGTTGTTTGCTGCTGGTATTTACTTTCAAGTTAGAGAAATTTCCAATTGTGCTCATACTTTCATTAGGGTTTTGCCACTGCTGTTGAAAGCTGGTCCTCATTTCAGATGAGTGCATTTCTCCACTCGGAGGAACTTCCATAGACAAATGTTTAGTAATACACTGAGTACTTTGCAAAGTCTGGCTTCCATATCTACAGCTGTAAGGAGGAGGAGGTCTTCTGTCAGTTTGCATGGCATACTGCTGTGATGGTACAGCGGCAGTCTGCTTTGACAATAAAGTTAGTACAGAATTTGGAAGCTGACTATTTTTAACCTGTAACGATGTATTAGAGTTTCCTTTCTGAATGGCAGAATCTTGTAAAAAGCTTTGTGGTGAGTAACGGTATCGCTTTGGAGGTGGTCTGTAATCTGGGTAAGTCAGTCCCTTAGACATATAGTGTTGTGTCCAATCAACCTGTTGCTCTGAAAAAGACTGGTTAAGTCCCTGGTTTCCTTGGTAAGCCACAGGAAGTCGTGTAGAATTAGAAGGAATTATTTGCACATGCATAGAATAGGTATCTGATGTTAACAGTCGACTCTGCAGTGCAGGCATATTGGGTGCATTGGTTCCAAAATCAGTTTGATGAGACCCAGTTGCCCCAATAGGAGAATGCACAGGATTCCTCATTGCTGAGTTTGACCATACATTTTGTGTAGCTCCTGAAGAAATTTGCAAATTTTGAGTTGGCTGTTTGGGTCCATTAACATTTGCATATGTTATTCTTTCTACTGAAGTATGTGAGGCCACAGCTGTCCCATTATGCATATCAGAAACAGAGATTTGTTGAGGATAATTCTGGATATTTAGCAGTGGCTGTGAAATTGGATTTGAATTACTGGGATACATGCATGCTTCTTGGTTACTTCCAGGATAGCCGAAAGAACTTGGTGATGTGGTAACTTGGTTTATTAAAGACCGCTGCAAAAAAGGTGGCTGGCTTTTAGGATACAGTGGTGGTAATGCAGCACTCTTTGGTTTTGCATTCCAATTCATTGTTGGTTTGATACAGTAGCAATGTATTACAAGTCAGTTACAAGTCAGTTGTTTGAATGTCAGGAATCTGTAAGAAACAAAAATCTTTTATTAAAATGCTGTTTTGCCTAGATAGAACCTCCAAAAAAAATCAGTAGCTGACTATCCATCCTAATTACTGAATCTTCACAGCAGCCTCATCTTTAATTTGGGAAGACAAAGAGCAATAGAAGATACAAGGCAAGTGTCAATGAAATTTCTAAAGTGTTTAACAAAAATTCACTCTACACAATTAACAGCTAGCTTTTTGTTACATTTCAATTCCAATCACCTTCTGCTTTTACTTATTTTAACAGACTCTCTATTCTAAGTAATCCATGCTAATTGTATTTAAAAAAAAAAAAGCTGACAATAAAAAAAAAAAAAAGCTCAAACATATGGTTAACAACATTAAACTCCCCAGCACTATTCAAGGTTACTTTACTGAACTCAGTAAATTTCTGGCATAAGCCTGGGTGCAGTGGCTCATACCTGTAATCCCAGCACTCTGTAAGGCTTAGGTGGGAGGGTCTCTCAAGGCCAGGAGTTCAAGACCAGTCTGGGAAACAGTGAAACCCTATCTCTACTGAAAATTATAAAAGTAAAATTAGCCCACCATGGTGGTGCATGCCCATGGCCTAGCCACCTACTCAGAAAACAGAAGGCAGGGTGGGAGGATCACCTGAGTTGAGGCTGCAGTGAGTCATGATGGTGCCACTCCACTCCAGCCTGGGTGACAGAGTAAAGACTTTAAAAAAAAAAAAAAAAAAAAAAAAAAAAAAACCTCGCTGGGTGAGGTGCCTCACTCCTGCAATCCCAGCACTTTGGGAGGTTGAGGCAGGTGGATCACCAGATCAAGAGATTGAGACCATCCTGGCCAACATGGTGAAATCCCATCTCCACTAAAAATACAAAAATTAGCTGGCCGTGGTGGCAGGCACCTGTAGTCCCAGCTACTTGGGAGGCTGAGGCAGGAGAATAGCTTGAACCTGGGAGTGGAGGTTGCAGTGAGCCAAGATCATGCCACAGCACTCCAACCTGGACAACAGAGTAAGACTCCATCTCAAAACAAAACAAACAAAACACCTCGTGAACAATGAGATTTGATGAGCTTTGGGGTTGGTGAACACATCAAAGTACTGGGAAGGTAGTGACCTCAGAGAAAGCATACTTTGCTTGCTTTATATCCAGGTGGTCAGAAATACAAGACTGGACTTGTGAATGCCTTCAAGTAGGGGCAGTCTTGTAGGACTGAGCCCTTTAACTTGTGGGATCTGTTATGGTAACGTCAGGTAGATAGTGACAGAATTGAATCATATCACAAGCCACCCAGTTGGTATCTGGAGACAACTGCTCAGTTGGGGGAAAAAAATCCCACACATCTGGTGTCAGAAGTATCGTGAGAGCAGAGAAAAGCATTTTCTCAGACTACCATTTAACCTGTCCTCTACTAATAAAAATTTGGTTTGCTTAAGTTTTGGTTTTATAAACAAAATGTTGGCAACCTAAATGAACTGATGAGAGGGATAATACATGAGAACCAAACTGCTTATTTTAGGAATACAAAGTTTGTTATTTGGAAATCAAAGTAACTACAATAACAAACGCATCCTGAGGCCAGTGCAGAGGCTCACATCTGTAATCCCAGCACTTTGGGAGGCCAAGGCAGGTGGATCATTTGAAGCCAGGAGTTTGAGATCAGCCTGGCCAACATAGCAAATTTCTGTCTTTACTAAAAATGCAAAAAATTTAGCTGGACATGGTGGCGGGTGCCTATAATCCCAGCCACTCAGGAGGCTGAGGCATGAGAATCACTTGAACCTAGGAGGAAGAGGCTGCAGAGAGTGGAGATGGCACCACTGCACTCCAGCTTGGGTGACAGAGTGAGACTCCATCTCAAAAAAAAAAAAAAGGGGCCAGGCACAGTGGCTCATGCCTGTAATCCCAGCACTTTGGGAGGCCGAGGTGGACGGATCACGAAGTCAAGAGATTGAGACCATACTGCTGGCCAACATAGTGAAACCCCTTCTCTACTAAAAATACAAAAAAATTAGCTGGGCGTGGTGATGCATGGGAATTGTGTGAACCTGGGTGGCGGAGGATGCCGTGAGCTAAGATCACGCCACTGCACTCCAGTCTGAGCAACAGAGCAATACTCTGTCTCAAAATAATAATAATAAAGAGTCAATGCAATTCTAGTAAACATCCCAATGGATTTTCTTAGTGTAAATTTACAAGCTTGATTATAAACTTTCCATGGCAATGCAAAACAAGCATGAATAGCAAAGACGTATACTTTTATATATAAAAGATACTTGTTTTATGACAAAGTTAGGAAAAAGTTCTTTCAATACATAAAGCTAGGTCAATTGGTTATCCATATGTTATGAAATGAAAATAAGCCTTATCCAATTACACGTCCAGAGACATACACACAAATCAATCCCATGTACATTATCATTTTAAAGTTTCCAGAAACAGGCCAGGCATGGTGGCTCACTTCTGTAAATCCCAGCACTTTGAGAGGCCAAGGTGGGCAAACCACCTGAGGTCAGGAGTTTGAAACCAACCTGACCAACATAGCGAAAACCTGTCTCTACTAAAAATGCAAAAATTAGCTGAACATGGTGGCACACGCCTGTAACCCCAGCTACTTGTGAGGCTGAGACAGGAGAATCTCTTGAACCCAGGAGGTGGAGGTTGCGGTGAGCCAAGATCTGCACTCCAGAGCCTCAGCGATAAAGCAAGACTCCATCTCAGGAAAAAAAAAAAAAACGTTTCTAGAAACAATACAAGAGAATATCTTTATGACCTTGGGATAGGGGAAGGTTTATAAAACAGGGCACAATGAAAAGATCCATAAAATAAATTGCATCAAAATTAATCACTCATTTATTAAAAAAACACCAATAAGGAAGTAAAAAAGCAAAGTCACGCTATAGAACATTACACTTGCAATACATACCAAAGAGCTCATATCCAGCCTATATAGGGAATTTCTTAAAAAGAAAAATGTAGACAACTCAGTAAAAAATAAGCATGAGGCCAGGCTCAGTGGCTCACGCCTATAATTCCAGCACTTTCAGAGGCCCAAGGCAGGCAGATGATGAGGTCAGGAGTTGAGATCAGCCTGACCAACATGGTGAAACCTCGTCTCTACTAAAAATACAAAAGTAAGCTGGGCATGGTGGTGTGCCCCTGTAATCCCACCTACTGAGGAGGCTGAGGCAGGAGAATGGCTTGAACCTGGGAGGCAGAGGTTGCAGTGAGCCAAGATTGTGCCACTGCACTCCAGCCTGGGTGACAGAGCGAGACTCCATCTCAAAAAAAACCATGAAGCTTAATTAGACACTGTATAAGAGACCCTACAGTTGATCCTTGAACATGGCTTTGAAGTGTGTGGGTCCACTTATCTGTGGATTTTCTTTTGTCTCTGCCACCCTGGAGACAAGGAAGACCAACTCCTCCTCTTCCTCCTCCTCTGCCTACTCAAGATAAATGTGATGAGGATAAAGACCTTTATGATTATCCATTTCCACTTGATGAATAGTAAATACATTCTCTTACGATTTTCTTAATAAAATTTCCTTTTCTCTAGCTTATTCTAAGAATACAGTATATACTACATGTAACATACAAAATATGTATTTATCAATTGTTTTTATTATTGGTAAGGCTTCCACTAAACAGTAGGCTATTAGTGATTAAGATTTGGGGAGTCAAAAGTTAAGCGTGGGCCGGGCATGGTGGCTCATGCCTGTAATCCCAACTTGGAAGGCTGAGGATGGTGACTCACAAGGTCAGGAGTGCAAGAACAGCCTGGCCAAGATGGTGAAACCCTGTCTCTACTAAAAATACAAAAATTAGCCAGTCATGGTGGTGGGTACCTGTAATCCCCGCTACTTGGGAGGCTCAGGCAGAGAACTGGTTGAACCCAGGAGGCAGAGGGTGACCCGAGACTGCATACCACTGCACTCCAGCCTGGGGGACAGAGTGAGACTCTTTCTCAAAAAAAAAAAAAAAAAAAAAAAAAAAAAAAAAATCCATATGTAAGTGGATCCACGTGGTTCAAACTCACATTGTTTGAGATTCAGCTGCAGTCTCTAGGACTGCAGAATCTACTTTTGGATATAGTGTATTCTTAGGACTTTTTGTTGTTGTTTTCTTTTTTGTATTCTTAGAACTTTTGAGAATATACTGTAATGCAGATTACCACAGACAAGGTTTCCTTGGTTCATCGTTACAATTTCTCTGTGAAAATAAATTCTTGCACCATCTAAGATCTCTGCCAGGCCACATCACTGATACTTAAAACATATTTTTAAAAAGAATCTGTGCTACATAAAAATAAATAAAAAGAATTTTTGCTTCCATTAAATAACAAAAAATACACAGTAAAAATATTAAGGAAATTAAAAACAAAGAAATTGAAATGCTACATTAGAAAATACTCATTATGCAAAATAAATCCCACTAAGGACTAAGAAAGGAATAAAGACATGAGACAAAAACAAAACGTAAAACATTAGCAGTAAATGTAATTATTTAAAAAATAATATTTTAATATAAACAATTCTGAGAATTTCTCACACTTCTGACACCAGATGTGTGGGTGTTTCACCCCAGGTAACAAGCAATCAGTTCTTCAGTGGACATACGAGCTGGGTGTCAGGAGTTCAACACTAGCCTGACCAACATGTTGAAACCCCATCTCTACTAAAGATACAAAAATCAGCTGGTCGTGGTGTTGCACACCTGTAATCTCAGCTACTGGACAGGCTGAGGCAGGAGAATCATTTCAACCCAGGAAGCAGAGGCTGCAGTGAGCCGAGATCACATCATTGCACTCCAGCCTGGGTGACAGACCAAGACTCTGTCTCAATTAAAAAAAAAAAAAAAAAATCCTAAAAACAAACAAAAAACTCCCATTTTTGACCCATGATATTTTCTACTTAATATGGGTTATCAAGATGTAACTCCATCATAAGCTGAGGTACACTTGTACTACTATAAACAACTAATATTTGAAAATCTAGTATATGTAAAGAACACTGTGGAATGCTTCATATACTTTATCTCATTAAAATATCACAACAAATTAACAAAGACTCCCAATTCTCCCTCTGCAGCTCAGTGGTGAGAAGGCGCAGAACAGTTCTTTACCCTTCTATAAATGCAGTCTGCAAAAGGACAAATGGATTCATGTATTACTAAGTTCAGCAAAATAAAGATCAGTATCCCCAGTCTCACAGGATGACACCAAGTCAGATGAGAACACCAAACTGTGGCCATTTTATAGTCTGCAACCATGGCCCCCAAGGTGGTGAAGTCCTAGGCTCAACTGAAACTAAGGAGGCAAACTAGAAACAGCTTTGTGACTGTTTCTCACAGGGCTGTTTTTCTCTCACTTTGTTCGTGGAGGACCTGCAGGTGTCTTGCCAGAATATGGGTCAGCCTGTGATTAAGCTTAAGCTTTGCCTGTATAGTCTGTGAGAAGAGCAAGTCATCAGGACACCAACGTCAAGCTGTTTACCTACAACTCTGCCTTCTCGTCTTTCATGCATCCAGCTACAAACTCTACTCAGAAGCACAGGCCATCCAATCAGATATCCTGATCCATTGTATTTTGTCTTAGGCAACACTGAATTAAAAGGGCCCGTAATTGTGACTCCCTGTAGGATGATCACACCTATTGTGGAGGACACACCACAAGGTTCCCATTGCAGAGCCAAGCCAGCTAAATATATCTCAAATACCACACCAAGTTTCACTAGTGAGAGCCACAGGGCTTTCTCCCTTTAAAAAAAAAAAAAAAAGGAGAAATAAATTGTTCTACTTTTTCTGACTCATTAAGACAGGTAGAACATGAAGTTCTGGTTACCACATATACCTTGACTGGCCAGCACGAAGTTCAGACCAATGCAACAATCATCATTCAGGCTAAAATGCTGACACTATGTTGTGCCTTCAGAGCAGAGACATCAGAGACGAATTTCAGACCATGTTTTCTAGTTGTATTATTCACTAAAATGGAATTAAAGACAACAGAAACCAGTTATCCTTCCCAGAATTCTGCCAAGTAATTAGTTTTGGAGCCCTCTGGGTACCCACCTCAAGGAAACATTATCTACTAGAGCAAGCTTGTCCAATCAACAGCCCACGGGCCGCATGCAGCCCAAGACGGCCTTGAATGAGGCCCAACACAAATTCATAAAACATTCTTAAAACACAGTTTTGTTTTTTTTTTTTGCAATTTTTTTAAGTTCATCATCTAGTGTTAATCTCAGTGTATTTTATGTGTGGCCCAAGACAATTCTTCCAAAGTGGCCTAGGGAAGCCAAAAGATCAGACACACCATGTACTAGAGGTACGGTGGTCCTAAATATCAGAAAAGCTCTGACAAACACCCCCAAGTACACGTGACAGACACATCAGTGTGTGGCAGGCAGGTACAAACCATATAAGACAATATTGTGTTGAGGCAAAAACTGTATTCGAAGTACAAGTACTGCTTCTTACAATAGGAGTAAGCCAATTTTCTGCCACTGGAGATGGACAAAATGCCCTCAGTGGAACAGATGAGTTCCTCGAAAGCATGTGGTTGAAGGCAGTTGTCCAGGTTCTTGGCATCTTGAACGAAGAACTGGACAAAACACACAAACAAGGCAGCCAAAGCAGCGATTTATTTTAAAGGAGAGTACACTCCACAGAGTGGGAGTGGGTGCAGCAAGTGGCTCAAGAGCATCAGTTACAGAATTTTCTTTTGTTTTGAGACAGAGTAACACACTGCCGCCTGGGCTGCCAGGCTGGAATCAAGTGGCACAATCTTGGCTCACTGCAACCTCCACCTCCAGGTTCATGCGATTCTCCTGCCTCAGCCTCCCGAGTAGCCGGGATGACAGGCACACACCACCACACACGATTAATTTTTTGTATTTTTAGTAGAGAAAGGTTTTCACTGTTGACCAGACTGGTCTCCAACTGATCTCGTGATCTGCCCACTTGGGCTTCCCAAAGTGCTGGTATTACAGGCGTGAGCCATAGCACCCTGCCAGTTACACAATGTCCTGGGGTTTAAATACCCTCTAGAGGTTTCCCATTGGTTCACTCTATGCAAATGAAGTAGTGACCAGCCACCAGTCCAATTGGTTGGAGGAGTAGACCAATCAGGGCACTTTCATTTTCCACTCAGTAACTGCCACGTAGAAAAAGGAGGGATTCAAAAGGGAGGAGACGGCTGGGCCTGGTGGCTCACCCCTGTAATCTCAGCAGTTTGGGAGGAGGCACGCAGATCACGTGGAGTCGAGAGTTCAAGACCAGCCTAACCAACATGAAGAAACCCTGTCTCTACTAAAAATACCAAAAATTAGTCAGGTGTGGTGGTGCATGCCTGTAATCCCAGCTACTCGGGAGGCTGAGGTAGGACAATTGCTTGAACCCAGGAGGCGGAAGTTGCACTGAGCCCAGATCGCGCCAGGGCACTCCAGCCTGGGCCACAAGAGCAAAACAGATGTATGCCTGTAATTCCAGCTACTTTGGAGGTCTGAGACAGAATTACTGCTTGAACCCAGGAGGTGGAGGCTGCAGTGAGCCAAGATCACACCACTGCACTTCAGCCTGGGAAACAGGGTGAGACTCTCTTAAAAACAGCAACAACAACAACAAAAAAAAACAAAACAAAACGATAAAACTACAATAAACAAGACCATACAGTACTGACACATGACAGGCATTGATCAATGGAATAGAACCTAGAATCCAGAAGTAAACCTTCACATTTATGGTCACTAGTAAGGAATGAGAAGAATCCAGGATATATTAAAAACTTACTTGACAATCCAAAAACAACACAAATTTAAGGTCAAAGGTTTTGAATAGACACTTATCCAAAGAAATCGATATGTACATAAAAAGATGCTTAACATCATTAATTATAAGGAAAATGCATGTCACAACCACGATGAGCTACAACTTGAGGCTCACTTCAGTGGCTATAAAACTTAAGTGTCAACAGATGTAGACAAATTAGAACTCTCAAACACTGCTGTATAAAATGGTGCATCTCTATTCACAACAGCAAAGACATGGAATCAACCTAAATGCCTATCAATGGTAAACCAGATAAAGAAAATATGGTACACATACACTAGGGAATACAATGCAGCCATGAAAAAAGAAAGAGACCATGTCCTTTGGAGAAGCTTAGAGCTGGACGACTTTATCCTTAGCAAACTAACACAGGAAACCGAATTATTGCATGCTTTCACATATAAGTAGGAGCTAAATGATGAGAACACGTGGACACCCAGAGAGGAACAACACACTGGGGTGTATAGGACCATGAAGGGTGGGAGGAGGGAGAGGATACGAAAACACACCTGGGTGATGAAATAATCTGTGCAAGAAACCCTCATGACACAACTTTACCTATATAATAAACCTACACATGCACCCCCAAACATAAAACAAAGTTAAATGAGAAATAAAAATAAAATAGTAATCCCAGCTACTTTGGATAATAGTCTGGCAGTTCCTCAAAATGTTAAACAGTTATCATAACCAACGAATTCCACTCCTAAGTAGTTATCCAAAAGAATTAAAAACACAGGCCTACATTAACACTATGAATGATCATAAGCTGCACTATCCATAGCAGTCAGAGCGAAAACACGTCAAAGATCTGTTAACTGATGGAAGAATAAGCAAAAGTGGCATATCCATACAACGGAATATTTGGCAATAAAAATGAAATAACATGTATGTTAATATAAATAAGCCTTGAAAACATGCTGGGTGAAAAACTACAGAATACCACATATTATTACTTAAATTACATGAAATGTTCAGAATATGCAAACCTACGTAAGTAGATTATAATGGCTGCCTATGGAAGGGTGCGTTGAAGAAATGGGGAGTTACCACTATTGAGTATGGAGATATTCTGGGGGTCAATAAAATGTTCTTAAATTGATAGCGGTGATGGCTGCACAACTCTGAATATACTAAAAACCACTGTACACTGGGTGTAAATGGGTGAATAAATGGTTTATTAATTGTATTTCTAACTGTAGTTACAAAAGGCACGTTCTGAACAACCTGAAGCTGTTTGCATATGTATCTGGAGATGTCAGGGCTGCCCAGTGGAGGGATAATCTACCTGAGAACCAAGGCAGAGAACAGCAGAACTCAAAGATACAGTGTCCCAAACCTTTAAAGACATTCAGATTTAGATCCTGGATCCAACAAAACCCAAAGGTGCCTCTCCGTGAACTTTATTTTCTGAGGCAGAGTCTCATTCTGTCACCGGAGCTAGAGTACAGAGGCTCAATCTCCGCTCATTGCAACCTCGTCCTCACAAGTAGCTGGGATTACAGGCTCTAGCTACCAAGCCCAGCTGGCTAGACTGGTCTCCAACTCCTGACCTCAGGTGATCCACCCACCCTGGCCTCCCAAAGTGCTGGGATTACAGGCATGAGTCGCTGCACCCAGCCCTGTTCCATGAACTAATGATCTAATAAATTATCCTTTGGGGCTTGAAAAATAATGATCTTATGGTTTCTGTTTCCTAAAACTTAATAGGACGATACAACTGGATACACTGTCATTTTAATCACGAGGCTTTATTTACAAATGAAACCTTATAATTTGATACATCAAGAGTTACTGTCATTAAATCTTGCAATCTAAGTTACTGTCATGAAATCTTCGAAGTCATGAGCCCAGGAGCATAAAATGCATAGCTCCAATCTCACTTGAGATATTTACCTCTACAGCCTCCAACTTTGCTCTTCATTTACAAGTACCTTAAGGTATTAGGAATAGCAGAAGTACTGCCTAGTTGCCACCCAACAAAGCATTTAGAATTCCTCAAGGTCCAAGATTCTTTCTTCACAACCTTCTTTCAAAGTCAATGTTAACATGCATATCTATAGCCAGGGCTACTCAACTGTTCTCCAGGACTTATCTCAAAAGGAATACACTCCCTGTCTGCTTTACATAACAGTGTGCCTCCAGTGGGGGAGGGAAGGAGGGCTGATTAGATGAAACAAAGATCTTGAAATTTACCTTTACAAATATCTTTTTTTTTTTTTTTTGAGACACAGTCTTGCTGTTACCCAGGCTGCAGTGCAGTGGTGTGACTTCAGATCACTACAACCTCTGGCTCCCAGGTTCAGCCACCAGAGTAGCTGGGATTACAGGCACGCAACATCATGCCTGAATTAATTTTTGTGTTTTTAGTAGAGACAGGGTTTCGCCATGTTGGCCAACTTGAGGCCAGGGCTGGTCTGGAACTCCTGGCCTCAAGCGATCTGCTCGCCTCAGCCTCTTAAAGTGCTGGCATTATAGGTGAGCCACCACTTCTGGCCTATAAATACGTTTTAAACACATTAAATCAATTCCCTAACCATCTGAGCTCCAACTATGTCCAAGACACCGATCATCTAGAAGGGAAGAGAGCTTCCTGTACAATCACAGAGATAATGTTTAAGAATGAAGTTTCGGGGCAAGTTTGCCCTGCCTAGGAATTTAGTGGCGGCATTTTTTATTTCAAACAAGCCTGCACGTAAACCCAGATGTGGACCAGTAGCGACAGTACTTCCTAACAAAACAGGACCACAAAAAAGAGAATCTAAGAGGATCTACACTGATGGGCTTAATAACAGAAAGCTCATGAATTTAGACCTTAAATCAACCAACTGAATGTGTGCTAAGCCAGTGTTACATGTCCCAGGCCACAAAACCTATTTCCTCTCACATGACAATAGCTAACATTTATTGGGCACTCAACATGTGTCAGAAGCTGTTTAAGTGTGATATGCATGAAAGTCATGTAACTCTACCACAATAATCCCATGACAGGAGTGCCTGTCCCCATTTTATAGATGAGAAAACAGAGGTTTATTTTCCCAAGATTGTACAGATACTGGGCGCTGGGTGCTAGAGCCAAGATCTGAACCAAAGCAGTGTTACAGGGACCATGGTCTTAAGTCATGAGGTGAGACTTCCTAACACATTTTGTGGTTACAGGATGAAAGCCCAGAACATGACCACTTTGGCTGTACCGAAGCATCCTTCCAGAGTGGTGGTCCGAGCCACATTCCCCTATGTGCCACAAACAGTAATAAACAAAAACAATCAAATTAAGAAACACAGCACAGACAGAAGCAGACCTCTGCCCGGGTAACTTCCACCACAACTACCTTACCACAGATCTCTTCCTTATTTTGCTAAGATTAACAACTGATTTCTCAGCACCATGCCAACAACGTAATTTCTTCTCAAGCTTTGTCGTCAAATCCTTTGTGTCCCACGGTTTAATTTTTAACCAATGTGGATTCACCGAGCTAGTAATTTTGTTCCATAAAATTTTATTCCATAAAATTACTCCATAGCTGAGTGTGAGTAACTGCCTGGTTAAATCAGGGTGGGTTTCTTAGAGGTGACATACTCACCCTTAAGCACAACTTTGCTCTTTAATTATTGTGTAGTTTCTTCCCATTTCCCGCCAAACATGTCAGTCTTCCTCCACACTGTATTTACTTCTTTGGTCCTAGGGACAGCAAGAAACGTTTTATAATTAAGGATATATGCTAATGTGTTTACTGACATGACATTGCTGTGCAAAACTGTTTCCTTTAAGGCTGCACGGAAAGCATGCTAAGTTTACTGAATCCTTACTAAGTGTCCGAAGTCACAGAAATAGAAACTAGGTCTGGCCTGAAAATATCACTCACTTAAATTAGAATTTATATGCGCTCCTCTAGGTCCGCTATCGTATCATCATTTCAAAACAACACTTTCTCTCTGCAGTTGTCTTTATTGGATTGGTATTAAACAGAAAAAATCAGACTGCACAGGGGGAAAAAAACTAAAACCTTAACAAACGTGACAGTGAAACATGACTAAAGCTAACACATGTAGCAGAAAAAGACAATCCCCAAACCAGCTCTGCGACCCGCCTATTGAAATGCACCGGACTCCCCTCCCCGCAAAATGAAAATGCGCCTTAAGCTCATACATATCCCTGTCTTAAGACGGCATGCACTCGACGTACTACAAATAAAATTGTTTTCACGGAAATGATTCCCCGAAAGTTTGCTGCCAAACTCAGGACCCTAAGGATGTTAGCTTAGGGAATCCGTGTCCCTCGAGAACACCTAAGATGGGTATGCGTTTGTGCATTTAAAAATGCCTGAAGAAACTCTTGCTGAGGAACAGAAAGCATCTCCGGCACAGAAGCGTTCGCGGACCACTTGGAGATGCGAGTAGAGCAATTCCGTTCCAGGAGGTTTCGGCTTAAGAGGGTCGGGGAGGAGAACGCTCGGAAATAGCAAAACAAAGATTTTTTTTTTCACTCCAGCGACAGGAAAGCCTTAAAAACATAAGCGGCTCTCACACCCACCCGCCTAACCAACCGCTTCGCAGTTCAACAAAACGCGTTTTCGCCCTCGCCACCCGCGACCTCTACCGCGCAGAGCCAGGCAATGAGGGAAAACAGCCAGCGAGGCCCGCCCTCCGGTGCAAGGCTCGGCGTCCGCGGAGGCCCAGGGCTGGCCCCGGCGCGGCGGGCAGAAGCGAGCGCGGCGGCCCGGCCTAGCTCCGGGCTGCGGACGGCGGGGCGCGCGAGCCGGCGGGGCCCGAGGCCCGGCTTCCGGGGCCGCCCGCGACTGCGTCCTCGCTGCAGAACAAAAGCGCTGTGCGCCGCACGCCGGCGCCAGCCCCGAGCGCCTCAGGCTCCCGGCCCCCGCCCCGCCCGGGTCCCAGAAGGCGAAGAGAGGACCTCGGAGTGCTCGCCTCACACTTACCGACCAGTGGAGAGTACCACCCCGACACGCAGGGAGAAAACCGGCGGCCTCCCGGGCCCCAGAGTTTAAGTCAAGTGGGGTCCGCCTCCAGGGGCGGGTCGAGGAGCCAGGCCCGGGATCCAGGAACAGCTGGGCTCCGCCTCGCGCCGGAGGCGGTGGCTGCGAGGGCCGGGCCGCCGCGGTCCTAGTGCCACCCAGAGGAGCCGCGGGCCCGGCCCGCTGATCGCACCCGAGCTTGCAGAGCGCTTTTACTTGCTCGGCGCGGTAATCTCGCGCGGCGATCTTCTATCTTTCACGTGCACCTGAATCACCCAGAGGGCATGTTAAAGAGGGATTGAGAAGCACCTACAAAACTGCTGACTCAGTAGATTTGGGGTGGGGCTGAAAATTTGCATTTCTAAGAAGTTTCTGAGGCATACTGTTGCTGCTGACCTCAAGACCAATTTTTTCTGTAAAGCGCATGGAAGAAAGTCAGCATGCACTCAAGAGATTATCAACCCTTAATAAAAAGAAAAAAAGGAGTAATCAACAGGTCAGAGGCAAATAAGTGTGAAAGAAAATGGATAGTCTATTTGCGGATTCTGAAAGTCCCTGAGGAAGGCCGACTTTGGAGACCGGATCACGAAGCACGACCTCTTAATTGCTGACCTTTTGTTATGGATTAACTCCCTTATTTTCTTGTTCCCAGCTCAGACCAGATGGCATTTGAGATAAAATGCGCCTTGAATAAGATAAACCACCCCTTGACTGTTACATCCTTAATGTGGAATGTTAAATAGACCCTTCCCAAAAAGAAACCCTGCCTAAAACCAATCAAATTGCTGTAACTATGCGTTACATTCTGTTAAACTGTCCACACCTTGCCTATATAAACGACCCTCAAACTTCTCCATTTCGAAACACCCCCATCTTTTGGAGTCTGTGTCCTACCAGGTCGCCATCCTCAAACTTTGCACCCAAATAACCCAATATTTATTCATATTGCTCAAATCTCATTATTAAGGTTTACATAAGCGTTTACTCAGCAATGAAGGTTGCAGCCAGGATAGCAAATCAGAGATTGTGCCACTGGAGAGGGGCAGGGGAGCTTATGTTTATAGGAATTTATTTGTTACATAAATTGTCAGATTATTTCATTGGTAGATTAAACAAAGAAGTCTTTAATCATTAGAAGGGTGCATTTGTGTCTGTCAGAAACAAAACAAACGATATATGGAATATTCTTTTTTTTTTTTTTTGAGATGGGGTCTCGCACTGTGGCCCAGGCTGTAGTGCAGTGGCATGGTCTCAGCTCACTGCAATCTCTGCCTCTTGGGTTCAAGCAATTCTTCTGCCTCAGCCTCCCGAGTGGCTGGGACTACAGGCGGGCACCACCACATGATGCTAATTTTTTTTTGTTTTTAGTAGAGACAGGGTTTCACCACGTTGGCCAGGATGGTCTTGATCCCCTGACCTCGTGATCCGCCCGCCTCGGCCTCCCAAGGTGCTGGGATTACAGGCCTAAGCCACGGCACCTGGTCACCCCCAGTCTTTAAGAATAGTCTGGTCTCCTCTCCCATCCCCCCTTCACAAAAAAATAAAAAAAGAATATTCTGGGGCCAGACACAGTGGCTCAGGCCTGTAATCCCAACACTTTGGGAGGTTGAGGTGGGTGACTCACTTTAAGTCATGAGTTTGAGACCAGCCTACTCAACATGGTGAAACCCTGTCTCTACTAAAAAAACAAAAATTAGCCAGTCATGGTGGTGGGTGCCTGTAATTTGCAGCTACTGGGGAGGCTGAGGCAGGATAATAGCTTCATCCTGGGAGGCGGAGGTTGCAGTGAGCCGAGATTGCACCACTGTACTCCAGCATGGGCTACAGAGAGACTCTGTCTCACACACAAAAAAGATTAGGAGTCAGGCATGGTGGCTTATGCCTGTAATCCCAGTACTTTGGGAGGCTGAGGAGGGCGGATCACTTGAGGCCAGGAGTTCAAGATGGTGAACACCGTCTCTACAAAAAATATTATACAAAAAACAAAAAAAATTAGCCAGGAGTGGTGGCATGCACCTGTAGTCCCAGCTACTTGGGAGGCTGAGGTGGGAGGATCACTTGAGCTTGGGAGGTGGAGGTTGCAGTGAGCCAAGACTGAACCCCTGAACTTCAGCCTAGGTGACAGAGTAATACCCTGTCTCAGAAAAAAAAAGATTGGGACCAGTTTTCTTAGGCTGTGTGTTGTTGAGAAAAACGGTTGTTTTGAAGGAAATAATTTTCACAATTTCTTTGTGGGTCTCAAAGTTTAGCGGCAGTTGAGCATGGAGTCAATAGCCCAAGATGGAGTCACTGATGTCAAGTGCTGAAAATTGCTAAACTGCATAAGGAGACTTTTTTTTCACGCTATTGCAGTAAGGACACCATCCATTACTGCAGAGGAATTTCCTCAAAGAAGAATGAAAGAGACTTCACGTTTTTATAGGAGGAGGTAAACAAGAAAATCTTGTCTGAATGATTAATGGATGAGAAAGGGCAGAGGTGGTGAGGTGAATCAAACCAACTCCATCTTAGAGGTGAACCTGACTGGCTCCATCTTGGCTTCTCCTCCTGCCATTCCTCCCTTGAGTGCATACCTGAATTACACGGTGCTGGGTCATGTTGTGCTTAGAACTATAGAAAGATATAACCGTTGCTTGACAAGCCCACTTGCTATTGTGAATATCCCCTTGGTTGATTATATGAAAAGTACCAAATGCCCCACCTTGGTAACCAGCAATCATGGGAACCGCTTGTGTATACCCTCCTTAATCAACAATCATGGCAGCCTCCTTGCCTAACTTGCTTTTTCTACTTCTGTAAAATTCCACTTTGCCCCCCTTACCCTGAGCAAAATATAAAAGGAAATTTCACCCCTTCATTGGGACCGAGAGATTTTGAGTGTGAGCTGACTCTTGGTGGCCAGCAATAAAGGACTCACAGTTGGAACACAGATGTGATGCTTTCCTTCTAACTCGCTCATATATAACAGTGGTTAGCGAGTGCTTGCAATACAAGAGGGCAGACTACTCCTTTGCCCTTGAAGTTTGTTGGTTTTGGTTTTTAATTTTTGTAGTCTTCAGTATCTCCTGTATCCACCACCATCACCACCTCCTCCATATGGATCTCCATAATCTCTTCCACCATAATCTCCCCTCCCACCATCATCTCTGCCTTGGAAACCAACTCCACTCCACCTCCTCCTCACTACCTCCTCCCTCTTTCCCACCATCTCCCCATCCTCCTCCACCCCCAGCCACCTCTTCCACCTCCACCCCCACAGCTTCTTCTACCACCTCCATCTCCACCACTACCGCAACCACCCCTTCTGCCACTGTCTCTTTTGCCAAGGGGGCATTTCAGAAGGTGGTGGTTCAATTTCATTTGGCCAGCCTCCCCTGTCAGGCAGGCACTCTTCCCATCAGCCCCTTATTGATGGTACATGCTGTCTTGTTCCAGCTGGCTCCACTGCTTGTCCTAGTGATCTTGGATAGATCTTCATGAGCAGCAAGTAGATGCATTATTGTAATTGCTGTCTTGGGTGACAAAGCATAACACAAGTAAATTCTTGCTGTGTCATCTGTTCTTACATTTGCTGTATCACACCGTCCAAAGGACTGTACTGCCCCTTCTAATTGTTTCATTAACATTCGTGGGAAGCACTTATGTTCACAGGAAAGAGCATCATTGACTCTTTCTAGTTGTTCTGCTTGTGTCAAATTTAATTTTCGGCAGAGTGATTTTCCCACGTAATTTTTCTGGACTTTTGAGAGAATATCTTCCACCTTAAAAAAAAAAAAACATTTAAAAAATTTTTAAATTTGAAATAAGATGGATCTTGCTGTGTTGCCCAAATTGGTCTCAAACTCCTGGGCTTAAGAGATCCTCCTGTCCCCACCTCACAAGATGCTGGGATTATAGGCATGAGCCACTGCACCCCGCCTGTCTCTCATCTTTGATTCCAGTTGGTTTAGCATAACTGGAATGTCAGAAGTTGTTGACTTGGGTACACCAAAGTTATCACATAGAACTTGAACTTCCCCATAAATTTCACTATTTTTATCTAATTGAGAATTTTAATGTTTCTTGTTCTGTAATATCTGTGAAGCTTGAAGTTCTGTACTTAAAAATAACAGAAGTTTCAAACAGTCCTTTTCCTATTTTTTTATTTACAGTGACATGATCTCGGCTCACTGTGGCCTTGATCTCCTGGGCCTAGGCCATTCTCACACCTCAGGCCCCCAGCATGCACTACTACACCCAACTAATTTTTGTATTTTTTGTAGAGATGGGGTTCACTATGTTGCCCAGGCTGGTCTGGAACTCCTGCACTCAAGCAATCCATCCACCTTGGTCTCCTAAAGTTCTGGGGTTATAGGTGTGAGCCACTGTGCCCAGCCAGTCCTCCTTTTTAAAAACGATCTTCAGTATCTCCTGATATGAGTACAGAATACGGACATGCCATTTCTTTAAAAAAAAAAAAATCATTTATCTCAAGCTGGAAGCTCTTTACATCATCTCTTCCAGCAGAAGTCATCTTTCTTCCAAGTTGCATAATGATTTTATTTGAAAGCCTAACCATATACTGTATAGGAATATATATAGTTTACATATATTCCTTTATGGTATATACCACCTCTTCCCTATTTAAGAGCCTATATATAATCCTATACAGTATATACTCCTACATCTAGTCCATGCTCTGCTGCCTTAGTAAGGGCTTGCTTCTCTAACAATGGTCCCTTATACCCCAGCGCCTCCAGTGTCTCTCCCTCTGTCGTTGGTTTGGGACCCGGCTCTGGCCATCTGGTAGCCCTTTGGCTCAAACCTGTTCACTGCCCTAAGTATGCCTCGAGGTTTGAATCTTGGTTCTGCAGCTCCCCAGTGATACAACTTTGTGGGAAAATCACTTCATTTTTTGGCTTCATTTTCTCATCTGTAAAATGGGGATAATCATGATACCTACCTCATTGCATTTTTGAGATAGTTACATGAATTAATACATATACTTCACTTGGAGCAGTTCCCGGAACAAAGAGGGGCACACTTGGCTCAGATAAGGGGTTTTCTAGCACCTAGCCACAGAGGTCAACAAGCAGACACAAAAGAAATCCAAAGAGAGGGAATTTGGTTGCCAGGAAGTCTGATAGAGACCCACTCATATAAAGCCTTAGGAAGGCTTTGCGTCCAATGGGACTTCATGCCCAGGGAGCTACAACTCACTCTACTTGGGATAAAGTGGCCGATCTCTCTGCCACATATCCTTGTCTGTACTTGTGCTGATTTTATCCTGTCTCTGTTAGGTAAGTAAAGGTTGTCTGATTTTTCCAAAAGTGTTTGATCTTTGCGCAATCTTAAAGTACAAGTGGTATTCATTAATAGAGTAGTCTTGAATGGTCACCAGCAAGGAACTTACAAAGGGAGAATGCAATCTCATGGACCTAAAAATTGACTTAAGAGCCAAGCTTTACGCTGTCTTTTCTTTAAGAGATTTACAACCTACTGTGCCAAAAAGCCTTGTCAACTGGTCAGGCTTTGGAAAGATTCCCCTCATAGATTAGATTGCTCCATACTATGCTTCCTTTCATCAACTACAAATCCTCTCCCTATGTTTCCCAGCATTCAAAAACAAACGCTCTCTTAGATGCTATCTCAGTCTTTCATGACCATAATTCTTAGCTTTAAGTCTTATTTATTTATTTAGTTTTGAAACAGAGTTTCGCTCTTTGTTGCCCAGGCTAGAGTGCAGTGGCACAAAATTGGCTCACTGCAACCTCTGCCTCCCAGGTTCAAGCAATTCTTTTGTCGCAGCCTCCTGGTTAACTCTTTAACTTATAAAACATGTTTTATAAAATGATGTTTTAATGAAATCACTAACATCTATGCTAAAAATTACGTTGGTTTTCAAAAAAATACCTATTATTCATTTAAGTTGTAAATGAGGTCATTAGTTCTTTTCATGATTGCTCCTTATAATCTGTTTCCTCTTCTTCTTCTTCTTCTTAACGACAAAATCTCACTCTGTCATCCAGGCTGGAATGCAGTGGCATGATCTTGGCTCACTGCAACCTTCGCTTCCCGGCTTCAAGCAATTCTTCTGCCTCAGCCTCCCAGTTAGTAGAGTTTACAGGACTGTACCACTGGCTAATTTTTGTATGTTTAGTAGAGATGGGGTTTCACCATGTTGTCCATGCTGGTCTTGAATTCCTGACCCCAGGTGATCCACTCACCTCAGTCTCCCAAAGGGGATTACAGGCATGAGCCACTGCGCTGGGCCTCCCCTTCTTTTTCGTTTGTTTCCCCTTCTTGTTAATAATAGTTAGCTGGGTACAAAGTCACTTTGTATATAGTCAGTTGGAATGTAAGCAGAGATTACATTCCCCCAAGTCTCTCTTGCAACTCCAAGTTTCACTTCTCACAATGACATATAAGCAGAAATGTTACATGCAATTTCTGCCTAAGGGAAAGGCTTACCCTGAAACTCTTCTTACTTTCACTTGGATTGGAATGTAGAAATGGGAGTAACTTAATTTCAACCATGCAAAAAAAAAAAAAAGAAAAAGATAACTCCTGAGGGCAGGAACTCTTCTCGTTTTTTTGGCTACAAACCTCTTTGGTAGTTTGGTAGAGCCCATAGACACCTTAGAATACTCTTTTTTTTTTTTTTTTTTTTTTTTGAGACGCAGTCTCACTCTGTCACCCAGGCTGGAGGACAGTGACATGATCTCGGCTCACTGCAACCTCCACCTCCCGGTTCAAACGATTCTTGTGCCTCAGCCTCCAGAGTAGCTGGGATTACAGGGGCCCGCCATCACGTCCAGCTAATTTTTGCATTTTTAGTAGAGAAGGGGTTTCACCATGTTGGCCAGGCTGGTCACGAACTGCTGACCTCAAGTGATCCCCCACCTTCGCCTCCCAAAGTGCTGTGATTACAGGTGTGAGTCACTGTGCCCAGCCAGGATAATCTTTTGAATGCATCAAATAAAATACGTGAGATTACAAGGGAAATTAATTCAAAATGAATGTTATCAGTTTTTTTTTTTTTTTTTTAAAGACAAGGTTTCACCAAGTTGGTCAGGCTGGTCTTGAACTCCCGACCTCAGGTGATCCGCCCGCCTTGGCCTCCAGAGTGCTTGGATTACAGGCGTGAGCCAACACCCAGCGGTTATCAAATATTTTTAAAAACCAAATGTGTGACACGGTAATATGCATCTTTATTAACACAATTACTAAGATATAGTAGCTGATCAAATAATAGCTGTGATTTTGAAAGTGATGAACATAAATGATATTTCAGGATTATCTGCATTAACTCTAATATAAATGAGGATGCCTGTGAATTTTTTTTTTTTGAGACAGAGTCTCGCTCTGTCGCCCAGGCTGGAGTACAGTGGCACGATCTCAGCTCACTGCAACCTCTGCTTCCCGGGTTCAAGCGATTCTCCTGCCTCAGCCTCTCTTGTAGCTGGGATTACAGGCATGCAACACCCCGGCTAATTTGTATTTTCAGTAGAGACATGGTTTCTCCATGTTGGTCAGGCTGGTCTCAAACTCCCAACCTCAGGTGATCCGCCCACCTTGGCCTCCCAAAGTGCTGGGATTATGGGTGTGACCCACCGAACCTGGGCGATGCCTGTGATTTTTATGGTGACAAGATTACTGTTGGTACTGCCATCATTACTGTGGATTTGTTGCCAACATTCATAATTGGAAGAAATGGTGCATTTCAGTAAATGTCTGTAAAAATATAAAGAGGTAATTGTTTTGCCATCCAAGCTTATGGTATTCCTGAATTCTATCATGGAGGTAGTAGGTAGAATTTTTGCTCCTGTGACCTTTACTTCCTGGTGTTACTCCATGCCTCTGTTACCTGCATCCAAAGGGGACTGTGCAGATATAACTAAGGTTGCCAATCATCTGACTTTAAATTAAGGTGATTATCCTGGATTATCTGGGTGGGCCCTGTGTAATCACAGGAGCCTTTAAAAGCAGAAGAGAAAGGCAGGAGAGAAGGTCAGAGAGACGCAGCAGAGGGGGATGTCTGAGTAATTGAAAGCTTGAGATGGGCTCCACCTGTGGGGAGCCTTCCCGTTTGAAGTCTTGCAGAGTGAGTTTCACTATATGGGAAATTGAGCCCAGATGCAGAGTCCCCAGAAGGAAGGAACTCACCAGATGAGTAGGATGAAAAGAGAACTGGGTTAAAAGATAAGGAAAGATGGATGGCTTTCACAAGAAACAATGAGGTAGCATAAACATGTTTACGAGCACTCTGAGCACGGATGGTGATTGTTACTTTGTAGTTTCTGACAAGTTAGAGCACATGATGTTCCCTTCTCTTTTTCCAGTTGTGGAAGTTGAAGATGCTCAAGGACAAGTAGTTCGTAGATACCAGCCTATACCGCCCAAAACCTTAAAGGAATTAAAAGAGGCTGTTGCCCAGTACGGTCCAACAGCTCCTTATACTAGTTCCCTTTTAGAAAATTAGGCCGGGCGCGGTGGCTCACGCCTGTAATCCCAGCACTTTGGGAGGCCGAGGTGGGTGGATCACGAGGTCAAGAGATCGAGACCATCCTGGTCAACATGGTGAAACCCCGTCTCTACTAAAAATACAAAAATTAGCTGGGCATGGTGGCACGTGCCTGTAGTCCCAGCTACTCGGGAGGCTGAGGAAGGAGAATTGCTTG
>PVKV010018556.1:0-44508 GCA_004027835.1 Alouatta palliata
TGCAAGGATGTACTATAGTTTATACATTCATCCACTGAAGGACATTTTAGATGTCTGCAATTTATGGTTATCATAAAGAGATGCTAAAACATTCATGTACAGGTTTTGATATGAATAGAGCTTCTCATTTCTCTAAGGTAAACACCCAAGAATAGGACTACGGGGTCTTATGGAAAATGTGTTTATAAGAAATGGCCAAACTACTTTCTGGAGTAGCTGTACCATTCTGCATTCCCATCAGCAATGTATGAGAGTTCCAGCTGCTCCACAGCCTCACTAGTGCTTTTTAAAAACTGGGCTGGGGCCGGGCACGGTGGCTCACGCCTGTAATCCCAGCACTTTGGGAGGCTGAGGCGGGTGGATCACGAGGTCAAGAGATGGAGACCATCCTGGTCAACATGGTGAAACCCCGTCTCTACTAAAAATACAAAAATCAGCTGGGCATGGTGGCACGTACCTGTAGTCCCACCTACTCGGGAGGCTGAGGCAGGAGAATTGCTTGAACCCAGGAGGCGGAGGTTGCAGTGAGCCGAGATCGCGCCATTGCACTCCAGTCTGGGTAACAAGAGCGAAACTCCGTCTCAAAAAAAAACAAAAACAAAAACAAAAACAAAAAACTGGGCTGGGTGTGGTGGATCATGCCTGGAATAGTAACACTTCAGGAGGCCACGGTAGGAGCATCACTTGAGCCCAGGAGTTCAAGTCTAGCCTGGGCAACACAGTGAGACTCCCATCTCTATTTTAAAAACAGACAAAAATTGTATATACTTAGGTACAACATGATGTTCTGAAATATGTAACCAGTACTTTTTATAGTATTTTTTATTAATATTGTTTCTGAGACAGGATCTATATCACCCAGGTTGAACTCAAACTCCTGGCCTCAAGCAATCCTACCTCAGGTGCCCAAGTAGCTGAAATTACAGGCATGTGCCACCACGCCCCATCAGTATTTTTTAAAGTTTAGCCATTCTAATTGGTATTTGAAGCTACTGTGGTTTTAATTTCTATTTCCTTAATGAGTAAATGATGTTGAACATCTTTTCATGTAATTTGTTTTGCCATCTCTATTCCTTCATGTTTCCTCTGTTTTGTGGTTTCACATTTTATATTTAGATAATTTTGAGTAATTTTTGTATAAAATGTGAGCTTATGGTCAAAGTTCATTTCTGCATATGGACATTCAATTGTTTCAACACCATTTGTTAAAGACCATCCTTTTTCCATTGAATAGCCTTCACATCTTCGTCAAAAATCAATTAGTCATATTTGATTTCTGATGAGACTTTTGCCTATTTAAAACTAGGGTTATATAAACTTGCTTCTTTTGAGAGCTCTTAATATATATATCTTTGTCAGATGTAATTTGTGAGTATTTTCTCCCAATCTGTAGGTTGCTTTTCCATTCTAAGAATGTTTTTCTCAGAGCAAAAGTTTAAAATTTTGATTAAGTCCTATTTATCTATTTTTTACTATGGATCATGTTTTTAAATTCTTATCTAAGAATTTTTTTGCCTAACTCCAGGACATAAAGATTCCTTCAGCCAGGCGCGGTGGTTCAGGCCTGTAATCCCAGCACTTTGGGAGGCCAAGGCAGGTGGACCATGAGGTCAGGAGTTTGAGACCATCCTGGCTAACACAGTGAAACCCTGACTCTGCCAAAAATACAAAAAATTAGCCAGGCATGGTGGCACACACCTGTAGTTCCAGCTACTTGGGAGGCTGAGGCAGGAGAACTGCTTGAACCCAGAATGTGGAGACTGTAGTGACCCAAGATTGCACCATTGCGCTCTAGCCTTGGTGACAGAGCGAGACTCCATCTCAAAAAAAAAAAATTTTCCTTCATGTTTCCTCTAAGTTTTGTGGTTTCACATTTTACATTTAGATGATTTTGAGTAATTTTTGTATAAAATGTGAGTTTATGGTCAAAGTTCATTTCTGCATATGGACATTCAATTGTTTCAACACCATTTGTTAAAGACCATCCTTTCCCCATTGAACAGCCTTCACATCTTTGTCAAAAATCAATTACTCATATTTGTGTGGGTCTGTTTCTAGATGCTCTCTTCTGTTTCACTAATCTCTATAGTTGTAAATACTGTAACTTTCTCATAATTCTTAAAATTGGGTAGTATGAGTCCTCCAGCTTTTCCTTTGATATAACTTTTTCTGATTATTTTAATTCCTTTGCCTTTCCATATAAATTTTAGAATCATCCAGTGTGTATTTACAAAAAATCCTGCTCATGCCAGATGGGGTGGCTCAAATCTGTAATCCTAGCACTTTGGAAGATTGAGGTGGGAGCATCACTTGACCCCAGGAGTTCAAGACCAGCCTGCACAACATAGAGACATAGGGAGACCCCATCTTTACCCAAAAAAAGGAAAAAAAAAAAAAAAAACAGCCAGGCAAGGTAGCACGTGCCTATGGTCCCAGCTACTCAAGAGGGTAAAGTAGGAAGACCACCAGAGCCCAGGAGGTCAAGTACATGAACTGTCATGATGCCACTGCACTCCAGCCTAGGTGACAGAGTGAGACCTTGTTTCATTAAAAAGAGAGAGAGAGAGAGAGAGAGAGAGAGAGAGAGAGAGAGAGAGAGAGAGACACACAAAGAAAAGAAACAAAATCCTGCTAGGCCAGGTGCAGTGGGTCATGCCTGTAATCCCAGCACTTTGGAAGGCCAAGGTGGGCAGATCGCCTGAGTTCTAGAGTTTGAGACCAGCCTGAGCAACATGGTGAAATCCCACCTTTACTAAAAACACAGAAACATTTAGCCAGGTATGATGGCATTGATGGCATGCACCTGTAAACCCAGCTACTCAGGAGATGAGGCATGAGAATCACTTGAACTTAGGAGGCGGAGACTGCAGCAAGCTGAGACTGTGCCACTACACTCCAGCCTGGGCAACAGAGCAAGACTCCATCTAAAAAAAAAAAAAAAAAACAACCAGAAAATCCTGCTGAGATTCTGACTGGAATTCTGGAATTGTATTAACTCTAAAGATCAACTCGAGATTAAGTGACATCTTAATTTATATTGTGTCTTCCAATCCATGAACATGGTATGTCTTTCCATTAGGTCTTAATTTCTTCCATCAGCATTTTACATTTTTCCACAAACAGTTCCTTCGTGTTTTGCTAGATTTACACATATTTCTTTTTCTTTCTGTTTTGAACACACTGTAAATGGCATTGTTTTGGTAATTTCATTTCAAATTATTCACTGCTAGTATATGGAAATACGACTTTTTTTTTTTTTAACTTTAAAATGTTTTCATGTGATGTGTGACTGATTTTTGTATTGATCTTGTACCTGCAACCTTGCTAAACTTACAGGAACTTTTTTTGGTATACTTCATGGGATTTCTACACAGTCCTGCCATCTGCCAAAAGAAATAATTTTATTACTTCCTTTCTAGTCTATATGCTTTTCCCCCTTGCCTGACTGCACTGGTTAGGTCTTCTAGTATGATGTTGAATAGAAGTGGTGAGCATTCCATTTTTTACCATTAAGAATGTTAGCTGTGGGCTTTTTGTAGATATCTTTTATCAGGTTGAGGAAGTTCCCTTTATTCCTAGTTTGCTGAGTGATTTTATCATGAACTAATGTTGAATTTTGTCAATTTCTGTATCAATTTATATGATCATATGGTTTTTCTCTTAATATGGTGGACTACACTGATTTTCTTTTCTTTCTTTTTTTTTTTTTTTTGAGACAAAGTCTAGCTCTGTCACCCAGGCTGGAGTGCAGTGGTGCCATCTCAGCTCACAGCAACCTCTGCCTCTCAGGTTCAAGACATTCTCCTGCCTCAGCTTCCTGAGTAGCTGGGATTACAAGCACCCACCACCATACCCAGCTAATTTTTGTATTTTTAGTAGAGATGGGATTTCACTGTGTTCATCAGGCTGGTCTCAAACTCCTGACCTCGTAATCCATCCGCCTTGGCCTCCCAAAGTGCTGGGATCACAACTGTGACCCACCAAACCTGGCCCCCTGATTGATTTTCAAATACTGAATTGGCTTTGCATTCCTGGACTTTGGTTTCCCCACTCTAGCACACACTAACTGGATCTGCATCCATGGCCAAGCAGCAGGACAGAGACAGTGGAAGAAGGTGACGGAATTTGTTCCATGTTCTAGGGGTGAAAGAACTTTGGTGAAAGCTCCTTTGGTGAAAGAAAGAGTTCTCTTCCTTCAGTTTTAGATGCCTGCCCTGTTGCCACTGTCATTGCTAGGCCACTGCTGCCACCAGCGTAGTACTGCCTGGGGGCCAGGGCAGGAAAGAAGGGAAAAAAAGGGAAAAACTGGGATTTCTTTTACCATCTCTGACCCTTAAGAGATCCTTCCTTGCAGCCAGGCACAGTGGCTCATGCCTGTAATCCCAGCACTTTGGGAGGCCAAGGCGAGTGGATCACAAGGTCAGGGGATTGAGACCATCCTGGTCAACATGGTGAAACCCTGTCTCTACTAAAATACAAAATATTAGCTGGGCATGGTGGTGCGCACCTGTAATCCCAGATAATCGGGAGGCTGAGGCAGGGGAATCACTTGAACCTAGGAGGCAGAGGTTGCAGTAAGCTGAAATCGTGCCACTGCACTCCAGCTTGGCGACAGTCCATGACTCCATCTCAAACAAAAGAGATCCTTCCTTGCTCCTTAGACCAGAAAGAGAAAGCTCTCTTGGTGTTCTTTCTGTTTACATCTGGAGTGAACTTCCAGGTTTCAGACTGCCTTTGAATGTGGAATGGGTGACACCAGAAAAGGAAAAAACGTTAAACTATTCATCACTGGTATGGTGGAACTTCAAATTCTGGTCTCCTTTCCTATATGCCTATTTCTAGATAGAATCCTGAGATAGCTGCTCCATGCATTCTGTCTAAGACTTATAATTACATTAAAAAGGAGAGACAGAAGAGAGTATGTTTACTCTATGTTCCCCAGAATTGGAACACATATCCTTCTATATATAATGTGTGAAACAAGAAAGGAAATATGAATGCTTTCAAATTGAAATGTAGAAGTCTGCTTCAAAGGTTGTGCTATGAGCTTATCTTTTAAAACTATGTATTGATTTCCTGCGGAGGAAAAAATTTAAAAAGACGAATCCCTGCTTTTTCACTTGGCAGTTCTCAGAAATCAGTAATAGTTTCTTTTTTTTTTTTTTTTTTGAGACAAGAGTCTCGCTCTGTCACCAGGCGCCGGGCTGGAGTGCAGTGGTGCGACCTCAGCTCACTGCAACCTCCGCCTCCCGGGTTCAAGCAATTCTCCTGCCTCAGGCTCCCAAGTAGCTGGGACTACAGGTGCACGCCACCACGCCCAGCTGATTTTTTTGTATTTTTAGTAGAGACGGGGTTTCACCATGTTGGCCAGGTTGGTCTTGATCTCTTGACCTCATGGTCCGCCCGCCTCAGCCTCTCAAAGTGCTGGGATTACAGGCGTGAGCTACCGTGCCCAGCCATATAATTTCTTTTCTTACATATTTGTTAAGGTTTTTAGGGTATAAGCAGTATCAGTGGTCTCTGGCTAAGTTAATAAAAGGGAAATTCCAAGCACAGATTTTCTTTTTTTTAGACGGAGTTTCACTCCTTACCCAGGCTGGAGTGTAATGGTGTAATCTCAGCTCACTGCAACCTCCACCTCCTGGGTTCAAGCAATTTTCCTGCCTCAGCCTCCTGAGTAGCTGGGACTACAGGCGTGCGCCACCATACCCAGCTAACTTTTGTATTTTTAGTAGAGACAGGGTTTCACCATGTTGACCAGGATGGTCTCGATATCTTGACCTTGTGATCCACCCGACTCAGCCTCCCAAAGTGCAGGGATTATAGGCGTGAGCCACCATGCCTGGCTCGAAGCACAGATTTTCAAAATAGGTGAGGTAGGTTTATGTTTGGAAGAAATGCCAGAAAGCACATATATTTAACAAAGGAGGAGAAGAAGACAAAACTCACAGAACTGAAGAAAAGAAGCAGATACAAAAGGAAGCAAAGTTGTTCTGGGAAGTAGCAATGTTTAAAAAGCCTCAACAAATATTTTTGTTTCAAAAAGTAAAGTTCTAAGAGAGTGTATCTGATAAAAAAGCACCACAAATGGGGTAAGGCCCCCAAAGAACATCAAGCTGCTGTTGCCAAAGGTTACCAGGGGAGAATGCTGCACAGTAAAAAGCAACAAATAAATCCTTCGAGAACATGCTACACATGTTGCTATCCCTAAGCAACCTAACTGATGACTCTCACTCCTTTAGTTATGAAGAGACAACAGAAAGAGTTTTGATATAATTAACAGCTTGCAGAAGCAGGTCTCAAACTTTTTGGTCTCAGGATTCTTTTATATTACTCTTAAAATGTTGATGCAGACCCCCAAAGAACTTTCTGTTTATGTAGGTTATATCTGTTGATAGTCACTGTACTAGAAACAGAAAATTTTAAATATTAATTCATTAAAAAATAACTCATTACAGGGTAACATAAATAACATCTTCATAAAAAATTACTGCATTTTCTAAGACAAAAGTTTAATGAGAAGGGTGGCATTGTTTTTCATTTTGTAAATCTCTTTACTATCTGGTTTAATATAGAAGAGTTGGATTCTCATAACTGCTTCTGTATTCAATCTGTTGGAATGTGCTGTTTTGGTTGAGGTGGAGTGTTTTTGAGACAGTTTTGCTCTGTTGCCCAGGCTGGAGTGGTGTGATCTCAACTCACCGCAGCCTCCCTGCCTCCTGGGTTCAAGTGATTCTCATGCCTCAGCCTCCTGAGTAGCTGGGATTACAGGCGTGTGCCACCACAACGAGGTGATGTTTGTTATTTTCAGTAGAGACAGGGTTTCACAATGTTGGCCAGGCTGGTCTCAAACTCCTGACTTCAAGTGATCCACCCATCTCAGACTCCCAAAGTGCTGAGATTACAGGCATGAGCCACCATGTCCGGCCCTTGGTTGAGGTATTTTTAAAAATATGGCTTTATACACATACGAAGTTGAAAATGGAGGAGTATTTTAACAGCCTTTTCAGAAAACTGTGGCGATTCTTTGATTCTACACAAAACTTTAATAAGCAAACTTTTCTTAATCTACCACATTAAAATCCATCAGTCTATCTTATAGTTTAAATGCATCTTTCATCTAAGGATGATTTTGTAGCATCATGAATTGGTCATCTGGAAAACACTGGTTCACTGAGTCACGTAGATCTTCAAATGTTGGCACATTCATTAAAAAAAAAAAAATTCCATCATTGCTGAGGCTAAAAGAAAAAAAAAAGTGTGTGTGTGTGTGTATATATATATATATATATATACATATATATATATACATATATATATACACACACACACACACTTTTTTTTTTTTAGACGGAGTCTCACTGTCACCCAGGCTGGAGTACAGTGGCGCCATCTCGGCTCACCGTAACCTCTGCCTCCTAGGTTCAAGCGATTCTCCTGCCTCAGCCTCCTGAGTAGCTGGGATTACAGGCGCCTGCCACCATGCCTGGCTAATTTTTTAGTAGAGATGAGGTATCACCATGTTGGCCAAGCTGGTCTCGAACTCCTGACCTCAGGTGAGCCACCTGCTCCACCTCCCAAAGTGCTGGGATTACAAGCATGAGACACCATACCCAGCCTAAAAATATTTTTTAAATGTCAATTGTTAATATTACCAATCTTCAGAAAAAACTAAGTATTGGGAAGCTATCAAGCACATGAATACAAGTTATCCCAAATTCTATTTTTCCCTGGAAAGCTTAAATTTTATCATTGGCAACAAATACTGTCACTTGTTTTATGTGATAGGTTTGCCTTACTCATTCTCAAGAAAATGGCTGCCAAATACCCAGTGTGAACAACTACGGTTTGTCAGTTGTTCTTCAGGTAAAATAGTACTCCACAAAAAAAGCAGCTACTTCAGCATGCAACTCTACCAACAACACAAGTGCTTTTCCTGGTAATCATCATGTTTTGGTATGCAGCAGAAACATTTTAGGTATACTTCCTCTTCTTCTTTCTTTTTTTTTTTTTTTTGAGACAGGGTCTCACTGTGTTGTCCAGTTTCGAGTATAATGGTGTGTTATCAGCTTACGGTAACTTTCACCTCCCGGGCTTGGGCGATCCTTCTGCCACAGCCTCCCAAGTAGCTGGGACCACAGGTGTGCACCACCACACAGCTGATTTTTTGTATTTTTGTAGAGACACGGTTTTACTATGTTACCAGGCTGGTCTGGAACCCCCAGGCTCAAGCGATCTGCTTGCATCAGCCTCCCAAAGTGCTGTGATTACAGGCATGAGCTACTGCACCTGGCCCATAGTGAAAAGATGTTTACTCATGACTCTAGAGTTAATAAAATTCATACAGTTTTTGCTGCTTTACCAAAGACATTCTTTCTTTTTTTTTAATTTTAATTTTTTAATGGGAGTTCTAGGCTTTTAAACAATTGTTAACACTCTTAATTAAAATCAGTAGTTTTTAAAAAAATTATGGCAGTCAAAAATACAATGAATTCTGGTACAATTACTACCACCATGATCATGCTAAGGAATCACCCATTTTACCCATGTCTGCTTTTGCACCATCAATGCAAATGCCAATGCACTGAAAAAGTCAAAGAATGTTTTGGTTTTGCTTATGAAAACAGTTTTGACCTCACGGCCTCCCTGAAAGTGTCCCGGAGACCTCCAGAGATCCCTAGACCATGCACTGAGAGTTCTAATTTAACAAATAACTTACTTGATAAACTTTATGAAAGATTTAATATACTTTTAAATAAATTGTTTTAGTACTTTACAAAGCTTAAACGCATCAAAAAGGCTCACTGAACTTAGGCGTCTGTGGGATTTTCCCAATGATTACCATTAACAGATTCTATGACTCTAAATGAGAAACCTTTAAAAAGTAAATTGAAGAGACAGATGAAAAAATATCATTTAATAACTAGGAGATCAAGGTAACTGTGGTTGCCAACCTCTAAGACAGTCCCCAATGCTCCTCACCTTCTGCGGAGCCCCATCCACACATTCTACCAGAGTGAATTTCGTCTATATGACCAATAGCACATAGCGGAAGTGATAATGTGCCATTTCCAATATTACACTGTAAAAGAATGAGGCTTTTGCCTTGTGTTCCTGCTCTCTTGCATGACTTGCTCTAGGAGAAGAAAGCTGTCATGCTGCAAGCAGCCCTATCTGTGCAGAGGCCAGGAGCTGAAGTATCCAGCCAACAGCCAGTAAGAAAGTGAATCTTGTTAACAACTATGTGAATATGGAAGCAGTTCAGTCTTGAAATGACTGCAAGCCTAGCTGACAGCTTGACTGTAACTTTATGAGAAACCCTGAGCCAGAACCACTCAGTTAAACCACTAACAGACTCCTGATCCTTGGAAACAGAGATAATGTTAACCGTTTTGAGCTGCTTAGTCTTGGAGTAATTTGTTACACTTCAGTAACAATAAGCATAAGGTATCTGGTGAAGACTGGAAAAGCAGAACAGAGTCAAAGTAAGAAAATGGTTGACTACTTTAAGAGAGCTTAGATTTTTCTAACAGACTTTTCCTAATGAACCACCCAAATAAGGAGATCCACGAGCTTAAATAATAATAAAATAATAAATAACGCAGCTGAAAGATGAAAGCCCACAAAGACTCTTCCAGAAGAGGGGTCAGATGGCACATCTACAGCCCTTGTATTTTAAAGGAGTTGCTACAAGTTGAGCATCCTAAATCTGAAAATCCAAAATCTGGAAGGCTCCAATGAGCATTTTCTTTGACCACCATGTTGGCACTCAAAAAGTTTCAGATTTGGGGGCATCTGGGATTTCAGATTTTTGGATGTGGATTATATTTGCTCAACCTAAATTTAATGCAAATATTCCAAAATCTGAAAAAAAAAAAAAAAAAAAAAAAAAAAAACCCTGAAATCCAAAATGCTTCTGGTCCCAAGCATTTTGGATGAGGGATACTCAATCTGTACTTAATAACAGTTAAATGAATTACTCTCAACTGGTACTCATTCAAAAGATCCTTAACTGTCCTTAAAGTAGGTATGAATTTCTCCTCCCTTGATGATGCCTTCTCTGGCATATGCCCCCTCCAACCTAACCCTGATTTGGAAATGACTTAATATCTAAGCATTTTTTACAAGACCAAAAGTAGTGTCTGCCCAAGGTCCTTAATTGAATAAATAAAATATCTGCACCTCACTAGTTGTTTTTTAATAGGGTACCCAAATACCTTACACATCGCCAAGAGACAGAAAGTTTTCCTTGGTTAGTAAGGTTTTCTCTTTCTACCCCACCCCACTTTTGGGAGCCCATCTTTTTAGGGGTGCTCTTTTCATTTCTTAACCATTTCCCTATTTTCCACCACCAGGGAATTGCTGAGCTGATATTTTCCATCTTCTCCTCTGCATCTGTTTCCAAATCCCCAGCCTTGGTTTGGGGGGAAGAAAAATCTTTTTCTGACTGGTTCCCACAGCCACTTCTGTGTTTTAAATTAAGGTAAGTTCTATTGCTTGAAGCTACCTGAGCCACAACACAGTGATCATCCCAAATTCCTAGATATTCCACTAGCTTTTTTCTTGAATTCAAGAACACTGCCTGTGCCAGCCTTCTATCATTACTATTTTGCTATCTGGCTCCTTATCCCAGCACCTCTGGTTCTAATCTATCTGCTCAAAAGAGATGTTCTTTTTTTTTTTTGAGATGGAATTTCGCTCTTGTTACCCAGGCTGGAGTGCAATGGCGCGATCTCGGCTCACCACAACCTCTGCCTCCTGGGTTCAAGCAATTCTCCTGCCCCAGCCTCCCGAGTAGCTGGGACTACAGGCACGTGCCACCATGCCCAGCTAATTTTTGTATTTTTAGTAGAGACGGGGTTTCACCATGTTGACCAGGACGGTCTCGATCTCCTGACCTCGTAATCCACCCGCCTCGGTCTCCCAAAGTGCTGGGATTACAGGCGTGAGCCACCGCGCCCGGCCTCAAAAGAGATGTTCTATAAGCCCCTCTTTCTGCTGACAGAAAGAACTCAAAGTCAGTACCACATTTCCCAAGGCTCCAGCTTATCTCCTTGGTTTAATATAAACAAGGGTGATCAAACTCTAGGCCAGAGTTACTTAGAGCCCTTGCAGAGTGCTTCCGAATGGTGCAAAGATCTCCAAATTGTCAGTGCTTCAATGCCAAGGCCACAAGAAAGGCCACCCAAATTACAAAAACTGAGCACCTGCCATTACGTCTCAAGCCTGGGTAGGAAAGGGGGTACGTGAAGAGATAACATCTCGTGTGTGTGTGTGTGTATATGTGTGCGCGCGCTCGCTTGCTCAATCTCTCTCCCCATTCCTGTTTTCCTCTACCCCACATAGGAAAGAGTAAGTGCTGTATCTTCAAAGACTCCTGATTTTTGGTAAAAGAAAAAAGAAACAAAAACAGAGCCTTACAGCCTCCTTGACCAGTTTTCTACTGGATTCAACCACTGCTTCTGTCAGTGTAAATTCTGTTTTAATCATCTCCAGCACATTGATAGCTGATTCCAGTGGTGTGAGCTCAGCTTCCATATCAAAGGAACAGTCTAGGACAAAGCACAGTTTTCATTTTAAGCTCTTTTCTAAGAGCGGAAAAGTTATGTCCAAAAAATATATATACTTATGGAAATGAAGCATGCAAATATAGTAAAATATTCATTTAATTTTTTGACATATTTGCTACAGGTTTACATACATAATAAGGGTCCAAATTCAAATCAATGAATTTAACGTGACCAATTTTTAATACTTGCCCAGACAAGCAAAAAAATCATTTTTAAACACATGCATTTGCCTCTCAAAATCAAAATACACCCATCCTCCTCAGATATGAGTGGCAAGAAACTAACAACAGCTAAACAGCTTTCAAGTTGAATTCAGAGAGGGAAAAATATACTTCTACTCTGAAAAACACTCTACCATGGGGAAAAAGATGTCCATATGAACATAACTCACTTTAGATAGCAGCAAAGTTGGGGTGAGCAATTAACAGGTGGGAGATTTTTAAAAACACAGAAAAGCAGCCAAGACAACATTAACTGAAAAAACTAAAACCAGAAAACCGACCCACTGTAGAGATGGGGTTTCTCCATACCACTCTGATGGAAACTAGCGGACTTTAACCTGGAATCCTCCAGTTCCAAATATAAGTTTGAAAACAAAACCCTACGCAAGTCAGCCCAGAGAAGAACACAAAAATAGCCATACCTAAATTTTCCCCTTCTTCAATGCGCGACAGACACTGCATAACCCGCAGCAATCGGGACACGGTATGCTCCTTTCCCAAGGGCCTGACAAGCAAAGCTGGGAAAGAAGACATCGTTGGCTGGGCGACCCCCTGTCCCGACCCCGGTACGCCTGGGCCCCCTTCCCCGGCGCTCCAACCCCCTTCCCCCGGCCCGGCCCTCACCCTGCATGATGTCCCGGATCTGTCTGAAGTCCCCGTACCGGCTACCCCGAAAGGCCCGCAGCGCCTCGTGGAAGTAGAACTTGAGCACCCAGCGATTGACTGCCTCTTCCAGCCGTGCCTCCCCCGCGCCGCGCTCCGCCGGGCCCCCCAGCCCCGGCTCCTGGCGCCCCCGCCGGGCCCGCCCGCTACTGCGGGACGCCCGCCGGCCCGCCGGCCGCCCGCTGCCGTCGCTGCTCCCGCCTCCTCCAGCCATCGCGTCTGACCGCCGCGCGCCCTCCCCGCCCTCCCGGCCGGGCCGCTTCCTCGGCTGTGACGCCGCCGGGTCACGCACTACGCCCGGGCCGGAAGCAGGGCCCGCCGTCCCGGCTCCCGCGGCCATGATAGGAACAGCGTTCAGAGCCGCCCGCGGGCTTCTGGGAGGGAAAGGACCGGAGGGCCCGGCCCCCTTCTCGGACGCCGTAGTTCCCGTTGTGCCGGCCGCAATGCCTCCTGGGGGCTTGAAGTCCACGCCGCCCAGACCGGTGAGTTTGGCAGGGTTTGCAGTCAACTTCTTTCTGAATTTACAGAAAGCTGATGTTATGCTAGGGACACGAAACTGTGTACTAGAGGTTGAAAAACAGGC
Organism: Alouatta palliata; assembly: GCA_004027835.1. Taxonomy (NCBI): domain Eukaryota; kingdom Metazoa; phylum Chordata; class Mammalia; order Primates; family Atelidae; genus Alouatta; species Alouatta palliata. The sequence goes on from PVKV010018556.1 coordinate 13,038, forward strand.
CGAGCGCGATTGAAAAACACCCCTGTAATCCCAACACTTTGGGAGGCCGAGGCGGATCACCTGAGGTGGGGAGTTCGAGACGAACCAGCCTGACCAATATGGAGAAACCCTGTCTCTACTAAAAATACAAAATTAGCCGGGCGTGGCGCACACCTGTAATCCTAGCTACTCAGGAGGCTGAGGCAGGAGAATCGCTTGAACCTGGCAGGCGGAGGTTGCGGTGAGCCTAGATGGCGCCATTGCACTGTAGCCTGGGCAACAAGAGCGACACACAGAAAAAGAAAGAAAGAAAAACAAATATGTGCACCTTGTTAAACACTTTGAAAACTGTGAAAAAGAGCATACACAGAGGCAAGTTTTTAAACAAATTTGCATTTTAACAAATACTGTAATTATAAAGCAAAGACCAGTGCAATACCAAGAAATCAAATACAGCTGGCACCCCAGAAACCTCTAGGCATATACTGTTTGTAATCACAAAAATAACACATTTTGTTGTAGAACAATCAGAAAAATAAGCAAAAGGATACCCACAGTCCCATAGAGGGTCTAAGTCACTTTCAGGTATCTCTCATGCTCTTGGAATTCACCAACTGGCACTTAACCAAATGGAGAACCTCCAGTTCAGACCTTAGTTCGGGATGGTAGTTGTGGGTGCCTCCTCCTGAGAGGCCTAGTAACTGGTCTAGCTTCAAAGTTTGTCCTACCAGCCCCACTAGACTGGAACCAGCAAAGATCCAGTTTGGGGCTACCCAAAGACAATTCAGAAGGGCAGGTGGCAGTGTCCTTGAGGATGTGAATTTCATGCTGGACCTTGGAATTAATTATATCTGGACCTTAATATGTATAGTATCCTGGTTACCCAAAAATTCCATGTAATACACATTCCAGGATGAGAGAAGAGGCCTCTAGGTCTGACTAATCTTTGGTGATCGTGGCTGCTTTTCCATTCCAGCCTGCTTGCCTTAACCAAGAGCCAAATCGCCTTTATTTTAGTTTTTTTTTGAGACAGTTTTACTCTGTAACGCAGGCTGGGAGTGCAGTGGCTCAATCATGCTCACTGAAGCCTTGAACTCACTGGCTCAAGTGATCCTCCTGCCTCAATGTCCTGAGTAGCTGATACTACTGGCCTGTGCCACCATGCCTGGGTAATTTGAAAAAATTTTTTGCCGGGCGCGGTGACTCATGCCTATAATCCCAGCACTTTGGGAGGCCGAGGTGGGTGGATCACGAGGTCAAGAGATCGAGACCATCCTGGTCAACATGGTGAAACCCCATCTCTACTAAAAATACAAAAATTATCTGGGCATGGTGGTGCGTGCCTGTAGTCCCAGCTACTCAGGAAGCTGAGGCAGGGGAGTTGCTTGAACCCAGGAGGCGGAGGTTGCGGTGAGCCGAGATGGCGCCATTGCACTCCAGCCTGGGTAACAACAGTGAAACTCAGTCTCAAAAAAAAGAAAAAAAGAAAAAAAGAAAAAAAGAAATGGACTGTATTTTTAGGCCAGGCGTGGTAGCTCACGCCTGTAATCCAAGCACTTTGGAGGCCAAGGCGGGCAGATCACCTGAAGTCGGGAGTTCAAGACCAGCCTGACCAACATGGTGAAACCCCATCTTTAAAAAAAAAAAAGAAGAAATTTTGTGTAGAGTTGGGGGTCTTGCTGTGTTCCCCAGGCTGGTCTCGAACTCCTGGCCTCAAGCAGTCCTCCCACCTTGGTCTCCTAAAGTGCTGGGGATTTCAGGAGTGAGCTACTATGCCTGGTGCCAAATAACCTGCCTTTCAATTCTAACTTTTTTTTTTTTTTTCTGAGACAGTCTTGCTGTGTTGCCCAGGCTGGAGTGCAGTGGCGTGATCTTGGCTCACTGCAACCTCCACCTCCTGGGTTCAAGTGATTCTTCTGCTTCAGCCTCCCGAGTAGCTGAGATTACAGGTGTGTGCCATCACACCTGGCTAATTTTTGTATTTTTAGTAGAGACAGGGTTTCACCATGTTGGCCAGGCTAGTCTCGAACTCCTGGCCTCAAGTGATCCGCCTGCCTTGGCCTCCCAAAGTGCTGGGATTACAGGTGTGAGCCACCGCGCCTGGCCTGTTCTGTCTTCCACTTGCTAGCTGTGTAATCTTGAGCAAATCGCTTAACCGTCCATGTGCCTCTGTTAACACATCTATCAAGCACAAATGATGAAGGTACCTCTTGGAAATCATATGACAAGTCAATGAATTGCTATTTACATGCCTTTAGTGAAGGGCTCAGCTTGTAGTAAGGGCTCAGTAAGTGTAAGCTGTTTTTTGTTTGTTTGTTTGTTTTTGTTTTTTTGAGACAGGGTCTCACTCTGTCCCCTAGGCTGGAGTGCAGTGGCATGATCTTGGCTCACTGCAACCTCTGCCTCCCTGGTTCAAGCGATTCTCTGTCTCAGCCTCCCAAGTAGCTGGGATTACAGGCATGCGCCACCATGCCTGGCTAATTTTTGTATCTTTAGTAGAGACGGGTTTTCACCATGTTAGTCAGGCTGGTGTCAAATTCCTGATCTCATGATCCACCTGCCTGGGCCTCCCAAAGTGCTGAGATTACAGGTCTGAGCCACTGCGCCCAGCCTGTATAAGCTGCTTCATCCAGAACCTGCCTAGAAAGTCTCCTACTCTCCTCTGTCAAAAAAAATCTCACTTTTCTTTTTTAAAAATTAAGGTGGCTGGTCCGAGTGCAGTGGTGTTTACAACTAATTGATCACAACCAGTTACAGATTTCTTTGTTCCTTCTCTACTCCCACTGCTTCACTTGACTAGCCTTTAAAAAAAAAAAATTTTTTTTTTTAATTAAGATATGACATACATAAAGTGCACAAATCTTCAGTGTGCTGCTTCATGGATCTTCTCCTCATTTTTCAAAGTCCCAGCATCCTCTGGTTATCCCAAAATCATTCTCTTCTTTATCTACAACAAATACCCAACTGTCTCTTTAAGGCAACTTCTTTGAAAAACTTTTGAGTGCTTCCTGCCTTCTCGGTGAGTTCCACCAGGAGGCAGTGTGGTATACAGTCAGTGTGTTAAGGGCAGGCCCTACAACTCTTCCAGGAGTCTTGTGTTTGTCCATCTGTGAAAGAGGACAGATTACCAAATGGATACTTCATAGGGTTGTAATAAAGATGAAATATGGGCTGGGCACAGTGGCTCACACCTGTAATCCCAGCACTTTGGGAGGCTAAGGTGGGTGGATCACTTGAGGTCAGGAGTTTGAGACCAGCCTGGCCAACATGGTAAAACCCCATCTCTACCAAAAATACAAAACATTAGCCCGGTGTGGTGGTGGGCACCTGTAATGCCAGCTACTTGGGAGGCTGAGGCAGGAGAATCACTTGAACCTGGGAGGTGGAGGTTGCGGTGAGCTGAGATCGTGGCACTGTACTCCAGCCTGGGCGACAGAGCCAAACTCCTCTCAAAAAATAAAGATGAAATAAGGCCTGTAAATAATACCAGACAGTGCTGGATGCGGTAGCTCACAACTGTAATCCCAGCTCTTTGGGGGGTTGAGGCACAAGAATTGCTTGAAACTGGGAGGCAGAGTTTGCAGTGAGCTGAGAGGATGCCACCGCACTCCAGCCTGGATAGAGCAAGACTCTGTCTCAAAAAAAAAAAAAAATAATAAGAATTGGCTGGGCAAGGTGGCTCATGCCTATAATCCCAGCACTTTGGGAGGCCAAGGTGGGCAGGTCACCTGAGGTCAGGAGTTCGAGACCATCCTGGCCAACATGGTGAAACCTTGTCTCTACTAAAAATACAAAATTAGCCAAGCATGGTGATGGGCACCTGTAATCTCAGCTACTTGGGAGGCTGAGGCAAGAGAATCGCTTGAACCTAGGAAGTGGAGGTTGCAGTGAGCCGAGACCCTGCCATTGCACTCCAGTCTGGGCGAAAAGAGCGAAACTTCATCTAGAAAACAAAAAAAAAAAATTAAAAAGAAAAAAATATTGCCTGACACATGCCAATCAAAGGTTTTTTTTTTGTTTGTTTGTTTTGTTTTGTTTTGTTTGAGACAGGCTCTTGCTCTTTCACCCGGGCTAGAGTGCAGTGGTATGATCATGGCTCATTGCAGCCTCAACCTCCCAGGCTCCAGCGATCCTCCTTCCTTAGCCTCCTGAGCAGCTGGGACTACAGGTACATGCCACCATGCCTGGCTAATTACTGTATTTTTTTTTTTTTTAATAGAGACAGCGTTTTGCCTTTTTGGCCAGACTGGTCTCAAACTCCTGGGTTCAAGCAATCTTGCCTCCTAGGCTTCCAAAAGTGCTGAGATTACAGGTCTGAGCCATCCAGCCTGGCCTAGCAAAATTTCAAAAGTTAGTAATCCCTGTTGTCAGGGAACATATTGTGAAGCATGCCCTTTCAGCCAGTGCTGGTGGGAATGTTAAATCAGTACAACCTGCTGGGCGTGGTGGCTCACACCTGTAATCCCAGCACTTTGGGAGGCCGAGACGGGCAGATCACAAGGTCAAGACATCAAAACCATTCTGGCCAACTTGGTAAAACCCCGTCTCTACTAAAAATACAAAAATTAGCCAGGCGCGGTGGTGCACACCTGTAATTCCTGCTACTTGGGAGGCTGAGGCAGGAGAATCACTTGAACCCAGGAGGTGGAGGTTGCGGTGAGCTGAGATTGCGCCACTGCCCTCCAGTCTGGGCAACAAAGTGAGACTCAGTCTCAAAAAAAAAAAAAAAAAATCAGTACAACCTGTCTAAAGAGCAACCCAGAAAAAAAACCGTCAACAACCATAAAAATCCCATTGTTAAGAAAGTCATTGTGCAGAAATAGTCACAAATGAGCAACAAGACGTAAGTACAAGAATTTTTATCACATCATCACATCATTACTTATAAAGTAGAAAAAACTAGAACTAAAAAGATCTGATAATAAAATTATTAAGTAAATCATGGTTTGTTCATATTAAGGAATTTTATTCTGTTATTAAGATTTTCTGGCCGGGTACAGTGGCTCATGACTGTAATCCCAGCACTTTGGGAGGCCAAGGTGTGTGAATTGCTTGAGGTCAGGAAGTTGAGACCAGCCTGGCCAACGTAGCAAAACCCATCTCTACTAAAAATACAAAAATTAGCTGGGCATGGTGGTGCACACCTGTAATCCCAGCTACTCAGGAGGCTGAGGCATGAGAATCACTTCAACCTGGGAGGTGGAGGCTACAGTGAGCCAGGATCCTGCCACTGCTTTCCAGCCTGGGCAACAGAAGGAGATTCTGTCTCAAAAATAATAATAAAATAAAGATGTTCTCCTCTCAGAATAAGTACATAACTATGTACTCTAAGATTATTTTATGCTTAAGATATAATAAAAGGAGAAAAATTTCCTTCACCGCCACCGGGAAATAATGAAAAAAAAAAAAAAAAAGAGGAGAAAAAGGAAACATAAATGGTGTAACCACACATTTATGGGAATAACAATTATATAAAATATATTTTTTGCCAGGTGTGGTGGCTCATACCTAGAATCCCAGCACTTTGGAAGGCCAAAGCAGGAGGATTTCTTGAGGTCAGGAGTTCAAGACAAGCCTGGGCAACACAGCAAGACCCTGTCTCTACAAAAAAAATTAAAAGATTATCTAGGCATGGTGGCGGCTTGTAGTCCTAGCTGCTTGAGAGCTGAGGCAGGCAGATTTGCTTGAGCCCAGGAATTTGAGGTTACAGTGAGCTAGGATTATGCCGCTGCACTCCAGCCTAAGTAACAGAGCAAAACCCTATGTTACACACACACACACACACACACACACACACACACACACGGAGAGAAAGGGAGGGAGAGAGAAAGCATTTATTATATACCACTTACTGTGCTGGGGTGCTTTACATCCTTTATTTCATTTAGTCTGCACCAAAATCCTACAAAGAGGTATTACTGTGCCAGTTTTTGTTTTATTTTAAGGCAGAGTCTCCCTCTGTTGCCCAGGCTAGAGTGCAGTGGTGTCGTCTCAGTTCACTGTAGTCTTCGCCTCCCGGGTTCAAGTGTGTCTCCTGTCACAGCCCCACCCCACACCCCAACCGCAGTAATTGGTACCACAGGTGTGTGCCACTGCACCCGGCTAATTTTTGTATATTTTGTAGATATGAGGTTTTGCCATGTTAACCAGTCTGGTTTCGAACTCCTGGACTTAAGTGATCCACCTACCTGGGCCTCTCAAAGTGTTGGGATTATAGGCATGAGCCACCACACCCAGCCACTGTGCCAGTTTTAGAGAAGAATAAACTGAGGCTTTAGAGAGTTAAGTGACTTGCCCAACCTGCCCGAATCAGATTTTAAATCCAAATCTGTTTGCTATTAACTGAGATAGAATGACAGAGATTGGGTTAATTTTGTCTGTTCTTGAACTTCACGGAAACAGAATCGTACACTAGATACTCTTTGCATCTGACTTCTTCTGTGTAACCATTTTTGAGATTCATCCATATGTTCCTTTTTATAGTTGAGTAGTATTCCATTGTATAAAAATCCACAATTTATTCACCCATTCTCCTGTTGATAGACACTTGGGTTGTTGCAACCTCAACCTCCTAGGCTCAAGGAATTCTCCTGCTTCAGCCTCCTGAAGTGCTGGGATTGCAGACGTGAGCCACTGCACCTGGCTGAATCTATCATTTTCTTTCATCATGAGTGCCATTAGTGACTTGTTTAATAAATCCTTTCTTATTTAGAAGTCATGAAAATATTATCTTATGTTTTCTTCTAAAAAGTTGTAAGTTTTTGCCTTTCATGTATTAGTTTTTATCCACCTGAATTTGATGTTTGCAAATGGTATGAAGCAGAGTCCAATTTCATTTTCTTTCTGTATAGGTACCCAGCTATTCTAGCACCACTTATTAAAAATACCTCTTTTCCTTACTCTCTATAGGGCTACCTTTGTAACGATATGCGTGTAGACTTGTTTCTAGGGACATACAGTTTTTCAAAATTATTTGATGGAATATGCAAGCAAAAAAATGTGAAGAAACCACTCGACTAAACAAACTGTGTGGCTTTTATCTGGTTACTTACGTTCTCTGAGTTTCCTGCACTGTTGGTTGGGAGCATCAGATGGGATCATGCAGTAAAGCAACTGGGAGACACTTTACATGGTAAGCCTCTGGGAGCAGAGGTAGTGTCTTTTTTCTTTTGTTGTTATATTTCCAGTGCCATGCAGTACCTGGAAACAACACCCACTTGTGACAGGAGCTGCCTGGGAAAGAGCTCAGAGGATGTGACATTTGGGTGGGTCGTGAATGATGGTGAAATCTGTCATCTCTTTTTATGAGTGTCATCTGTTGGCTGTCCATGGTGCATTTTGCATGTGGGTTTTATCTGCATATTTTAACTGGTGTAGTAGGGCCCAGAGGGAGGGGTCTGTACCCTGTCCCACATACCAGCTTTCAGGGAACCCCTGGTAGAAGTCACCCAAGAAGATCTAGCAAGGGTGCCAGCTTCATTTTTACTAGACATAGATATATGTCACTGAGAGCAGGGCTGGGCCTTTTAAAAATTCTGAGCACTGGAGTGCTGCAGGAGTCCCGAGTTTCACCCACACACCGCTGCTTCCTCCCCAACCCCCAGCCAGGGGCCAACAGGTACAGCAACAAATGCACCCACTCACCCCAGCACCGCCACACTTGGGAGTGAAGAGATCCACACCACACCCCCAGTCTAGTCTTGCTTCTGGGAGAGGGAGTATAGGGTCTTGCACTCAGCAGGCACTTAGTAAGCATGGAGTGAATAACATGTGAGTAACCCTATTAAGATTAGGCTATATGAGCACATTCCCAGCTGCTACTGCATGGCAGGAAATGGATAGATTTGTGGCCCTTCCCAGTCCTGAGGGAGCATCATTACATATACAGATTCCCCAGTGATGGAAAATCTGTATATTTCCAATTCTTCTCCTAACTGCTGAATTAGGAATCTATTCTGATTCCTCCCCTACCTGCTGAATTAGCATAAAGGGGGGTGTGCAGAAAAGAGCTTTTTTTTTTTTTTTTTCCTGAGACGGAATCTCACTCTGTCGCCAGGCTGGAGTGCAGTGGTGTGATCTTGGCCCACTGCAACCTCTGCATCCCAGGTTCAAGTGATTATCCTGCCTCAGCCTCCGAAGTAGCTGGGACTACAGGCATGCAACACCATGCCCAGCTAATTTTTTTGTATTTTTTAGTAGAAATGGGGTTTCACCATGTTGTCCAGGATGTTCTCAATTTTTTGACCTCGTGATCTGCCCACCTCGGCCTCACAAAGTGTTGGGATTACAGATGTGAGCCACCACACCCGGCCAGCTATTTTGAATTAAACTCTCTGTGAGATTCTGTTTTTGATGCCCTGTCACATAGGGAAATGATTAAATTACAACATCCCTCATCAAAAGTAACAATTTGGCAGTGTCTAGCAAAACTTAAAATTCACATGCATTCTGAACCTACACTTTCTTCTAGCTTCATCCTATGCCAACAATATAGGCACAAAGATATTCAAGGCAGCAATTTTTTTTCTTTTGCTTAGATTTGAGATCCCGACAGCGCAGCATTTTTGAAATGGACAAATATTTGAGGGTTGGCAAATGTCTGTTCATTCATTAGACACATTCTGTTGACATATTCTCATTACCAGGGGCAGCAAAAACAAAGTACCGATAATAAATTCCCTATTCTTACAGAGATGCACTTTTTAATCCATCAAAACAGGACTGAATAAATAATTTATGATACACCCAAGCAATGGCATATTGTGCTTCCATCAAAAGGAATGCTGTTTGTCACTATATACTGCTTTTAAAAGATGTAAAAGACAATTTTTTGAAACTTAGGGATCTTTTGAATGTATTACCTATTCCAAATGAAGAAAATAAAATGAGGAACAAAGAGAAAAGCAAGTTTCGGCTGGGTGCGGTGGCTCACACCTGCAATCCCAGCACTTTGGGAGGCTGAGGTAAGCAGATCGCCTGAGGCCAGGATTTCGAGACCAGCCTGGCTAACATGGTGAAACCCTGTCTCTGTTCAAATTATAAAAATGAGCTGGGTGAGGTGGCACATGCCTGTAAACCCAGCTACTCAGAAGGCTGAGGCAGGAGAATTGCTTGAACCCAGGAGAAGTTTGCAGTAAGCCAAGACTGCACCACTGCACTCCAGCTTGGGTGACAGAGCAAGACTCTGTCTCAGAAAAAAAGAAAAGCAAGTTTCAAAACAGGGTGTACAGTATTATCTTACTCATGGATTAAAAATTATATACATATGCATATATATATACATTCATATAAACGTTGTGAAAAAATGTTTAAAAATTGCTAATGATAAAACTAGAAAGCAGAACTAGAAAGGCAAGATTTTGCTTTTCTCTTTATACCCTTTCATGCTGGTTCAAATTTTAATTAATTAATTAATTTTTTTTGAGATGGAGTTTTGCTCTTATTGCCCAGGCTGGAGCACAATGGCACGATCTTGGCTCACTGCAACCTTTGCCTCCTGGGTTCAAGCAAGTCTCCTGCCTCAGCCTCTGGAGTAGCTGGAATTACAGGCATGTACCACCACACCCGGCTAATTTTTGTATTTTTAGTAGAGACAGGGTTTCTCCATGTTGGTCAAGCTGGTCTCGAACTCCCACTCTCAGGTGATCCACCCACCTCAGCCTCCCAAAGTGCTGGGATTACAGGCATCAGCCACCGCACCTGGCCTATTTTATTTTATTTTAATGTATTTTTTGTAGGGGGGGATCTTACTATGTTGCCTTGGCTGGTCTCAAACTCCTGGCCTCAATTGATCCTCCTGCCTCAGCCTCCCAAAGTGTTGGGATTGCAGGCGTGAGTCACTACACTTAGCCTAAAAATTACGACCTAAGGAAAGCTTACTTTTCTAATTTTTTAAAACATTACAAAAATTCCGTATAACCTTGAGAGCCGTGAGATCTTAAACTTCCAGCAGGGGGCAGCAATAATTCTCAAATATCTCTGACGTCAGCGCAAAGCTTAGGATTAGTGTCCACAGGTTTCCATTTCCAGGCCCAAATACTGTCCTTGCATCACGAGATTGTAAAGGAAACAAAACGCAGTAACCATCGAAGGTTTAAAATGCTGCAGGAATTGTGTAACAAAACATTTCTGTATGGCTGTTTGTTAACATATCTGTGAGTTCAACTGCCTTTTCTCTCTCTGGAGTTCAGAGTTTTCTCATCCATTAAATTGAGGGGGTTTGTTGAGATCATCTTAAAAGTTCTCTTTCCATCTCCATAATGCTAAGATTTTATGACTTAAAAACCCAGCATCAAGAAGAAACAAGCCCCAGTGCCCTCTGAAATTAACTGGCTTATCAAAGAATCTGCTTTAAAACCCTCAGCTGGTCAATGAATTATTGCTGGTTTATCTTTAGTGTAGATCAAAGAATACTTTTTTTCAGGGGGGAGGATGTTGGTCTTTACTTAACTCACTGATGGAGAAAAAGAACTCTCCCACTCTATAAATGTTTAGCATGTGTGTAAAGGTCGTGGGTCTGGTGTTCAGAAATTACACACAGGCTTACGAAAGAATCTTCACTGGGTTGGCCAAACTAAACAACAGGCAGTTGTAGGGAAATAAACACAAGTTAACATTTAACCACAACAAGTCTCTGTTCTTGCTGCGCAGTCTTTCTCTCTAACAGGGGCCTTGAGAAGGTCAGAGAGCTCTGGCTAGTCTAGCAAGAAGGCTCTTCTGAGAATGCACTCATCTATTAGTTTTATTATATATAATAAAAAATCTATAGTATTATAATAAAATAAGTATAGTCCCTGCCTCACTGAATTCTCAATATATGTATGTACAGGCTGGGCACAATGGCTCACGCCTGTAATCCCAGCACTTTGGGATTCCTCATCTGTAAAATGGGGATACCAAAAACCTCTAAGACTTTGAATTGCTGTGAGGGTTCAATGATATAATGTATTATTAAATTGCTTAGCATAGGACCTGGCAACTGGAAAGACTTGTTAAAATATTAGTTAATAGTATTGTTTAATAAAGATTAAGCAAAATAATATTCATAGATGCAGCCACATTTCTGGGATGTAGACACCCCTTTCTCAAGTTATTCAGAATCTCCCAGCACCAAAAGATTCATTTCCTATATTTTTATAAGAAATGTATTCTCCCCCTGACACAGTTATCTTTTTTGAGACAGGAGCTTGCTTTGCTGCCCAGGCTGGAGTGCAGTGGCTCGATCATGGCTCACTGCAGCCTTGACCTCCCAGGCTCAAGAGATCCTCCCACCTCAGCCTCCCAAGTAGCTGGGACCATCCCACCTGGCCCATAGTTATCATTTGATCCTACTAGAATTTCTTCAGGAAAGAATGATGCAAAGAGGCCCCAGCCTTCAAACCCCATAAGCCTAGGCAAGGTCCCAGGGAAGGAGAGCCGAGATGGAGACTAGACCTCAGGACAGACAAATCAAGACTGTGAGACAGGTAGTCAGTCACCTGGGGGCATTTGTTTAAAAGTTTCCAGGACCCAATCTCCAAGATTTCATTCTGTTCCAAACTGGATTTCAATACATAGTTTAATATTTTCATAAAACTATAATCACAGGAAGGGTTTCACATGATCTTATTCTGCCACACCCCCATTCCCCACCAGTTTATTTATTGTTTTCTCCCAAACACTGACTCACTTCCTTTATCCTCTGTCAAGGACACTGCTTTGATTTGCTGCAGTGGCTGCCCCTCTCAGCTTCTGAGCCTTGGTATGAGGGTGTGTGAATTCTTCCATCTGAAATCATCTGCTTTCTCACAGCCTAACACTTCGCTTCTCTTCTAAAAGCGACTGACAACTCACCTCCTTCTGGAAGCCTTCCCTGTTGCATTTTTTCACTTTGGCACTATGTTCTGTGCCACAGATGCAAATGGGGTTGTGGGAATGCAACCAGGGCCGTGTCCTTCTGTCTTTGCTATGGGTGTGTAAGTTCTGGTTCTTTCCATTGGGGGCAGCATGGTTTTAGGGAGAGAGCAAGGACTCTGGAATCTGTCTGGCATGAACATTCAACAGCACTGCTCATGAGCTCTCGGATTCCTCGTGGCTGTCCTTTGTCACCTTGGGATCAATGCTTTCTTCTCATGGGTCATCCCAGTTTCTTCAGACAGCTTTCTCTTCTCCTCTTTATATTACTTCTAAGAGTGGACAAGAAGGCCTTTTTAAAAAAATTAAAATAGCCGGGCGCGGTGGCTCACGCCTGTAATCCCAGCACTTTGGGAGGCCGAGGCGGGTGGATCACGAGGTCAAGAGATCAAGACCATCCTGGTCAACATGGTGAAACCCCGTCTCTACTAAAAATACAAAAATTAGCTGTGCGTGGTGGCACGTGCCTGTAGTCCAGCTACTCGGGAGGCTGAGGCAGGAGAATTGCTTGAACCCAGGAGGCGGAGGTTGCGGTGAGCCGAGATCGCGCCATTGCACTCCAGCCTGGGTAACAAGAGCGAAACTCCGTCTCAAAAAAAATTAAAATAGAGACAGAATCTTGCTATGTTGCCCATCTTTATTTCTTTTTCTTTTCTTTTTTTTTTTTTTGAGACAGAGTCTCGCTTTGTCGCCCACGCTGGAGTGCAGTGGCGTGATCTTGGTTCATTGCAACCTCTGCCTCCCGGGTTCAAGCGATTCTCCTGCCTCAGCCTCCCAAGTAGCTGAGACTACAGGCATGCACCACTGCAACCAGCTAATTTTTGTATTTTTAGTAGAGATGGGGTTTTACCATGTTAGTCAAGATGGTCTCGATCTCTTGACCTTGTGATCTGCCCACATTAGCCTCCCAAAGTCCTGGGATTATAGGAGTGAGCCACCGTGCCTGGCCTATTTCTTTTTAAATAAAACGCTGTGTTGCTGGTCTTGAACTCCTGGCTTCAAGTGATCCTCCTGCCCCAGCTTCCCAAAGTGCTGTGATTGCAGGTGTGAGCCACTGCACCCAGCCAGTCCTCTTCTAACTCTCCAATGCACAACTAAGGTCATACTGTGTACCCCACCATGACTATCGTGTCCTCATCTGTCAAATGGGGATGATTATAGTCCCTGCCTCACTGAATTCTCATAAGAATGAAATGACATCAGGCATGTTTCCAGGACCTGGCACCTGGCAAGTTGTGGCAGATGCTTTGGTCTTGGTCACTCAACACCCATCCTAACCCTTTTCTAGCTTTGCTTCCTGGACTGCAGAGGTTGGAAAGCTAAATATGACATTTCGCAAACACCCTTGCAGCTCTGGTTCTGTTTACGATTTAGATTCCACTGTGTGAGACTTGATAACTATGAGTTATGTGGAGGGAAGGACAGAGTGGGAAGCGTCCGTTTTGCTGGCACTGGTCAGGGCAGAGGCAGTGTTATTCTGGAGCCAACAGCCATAGTGGCTGTTTAGCAATTCTTTTTTTTTTTTTTTTTTTTTGAGACAGTGTCTCATTCTGTCACCCAGCCTGGAGTGCAGTGGCTCCATTGTAGCTCACTGCGGTCTCAAACTAGTGGCTTCAAACGATCTTCCTGCTTTGGCATTCCAGAGTGCAAGGCTTACAAGCATGAGCTACTGTGCCCAACCACAGTGTCACTTTGAAAGTCATTGCTGGATATTTATCCTAGAGTCTCTTTCTTCAGCTTCCCTAATGATTCTGTGAGCTATCCATACTCCTTAATAAACCCTTTTGTGCTTAAATTAGCAAGAGTGAAATCTGTTTTCTGCAACAAAGAAAACTAACCAACACATACATTCAGTGAAGGTTAGCTGTTACTATCATTTAAAATACTTTATCAAAGGCTTAGTAATAATGGAAGTAATTACATTTCAGGAAAGGAAATTTTAAACTGGCTTCTAGATAAGACCATATAAAATAACTTCTGGAGTGGTACTGTCCCACAGAACTTTCTTTTTCTTTTTGAGACAAAGTCTTGCTCTGTCACCCAAGCTGAAGTGCAGTGGTGCCATCAATGCAGACTTGAACTGCTGGGCTCAAGTGATCGTGCTGCCTCAACTTTCCAAGTGGCCTCCCAAAGTGCTGGGATTACAGACATGAGCTACTGAGCCTGACGTGAACTTTTTTTTTGAGATGGAGTCTTGCTCTGTCACCCAGGCCGGAGTGAGGTGGCACAATCTCAGCTCACTGCAACCTCCATCTCCCAGGCTCAAGTGATTCTCCAGCTTCAGCCTCCCAAGTAGCTGGGATTACAGGCGCCTGCCACCACGCCAGGCTAATTTTTGTATTTTTAGCAGAGCCGGGGTTTCGCCATGTTGGCCAGGCTGGTCTCAAACTCCTGACCTCAGGTGATCTACCCGCCTTGGCTTCCCAAAGTGCTGGGATTACAGGTGTGAGCCACTGTGCCTGTCCAGAACTTTGTTTAATGATGGAAATGTTCCCTCTTTACACTCATTATAGTAGCTGCTGATTATATGTGGCTATTGAGCACTTAAAATGTGGCTTCTATAACTGAGGAACTGAATTTTTAAAATTTGATTTAATTTTAACAAATTAACTTTAAAATTAAATAGCCAAGCCAGGCGTGGTGGCTCACGCCTATAATCTCAGTACTTCGGGAGACTGAGGCAGGAGGATCACAGGGTTAGGAGATCAAGACTATCCTGGCCAACATGGTGAAACCCCATCTCTACTAAAAAATACGAAAAATTAGCTGGGTGTGGTGGCACACGCCTGTTGTCCCAGCTACTTGGGAGGTTGAGGCAGGGGAATTGCTGGAACTCGGCCAGCAGAAATTGCAGTGAGCCAAGATTCACACCACTGAACTGTGGGTGACAGAGCAAGGCTTCATCTCAAAATAAACAAATAAATAAAATAGCCCCATGCAGCTAGTGGCTACTGTGTTAGATAGCACAGTCTTGAGTATCTTTGCCCTACCTTCCACAAGGGTCTTTTATAGCTCTCACTCTCTCTGGCCAAGGAAACATCTTTATTCAGTTCTTCCATGATCCCCAGTCTCAGGGCCACACCATAATAATCTACAGAGGTGCAAAATGCCCACGATGCTGACAATTTTTAAATGGTAAATTTAGAGTTTCATTGTCCGTAAACCTCATTCTAAGATTGCATATTGGCTTTTTATTTGTAGCTCATAATGTTTATTGACTACAAGGTACTTGTACATGTGTATAATGAGAACTGTACAAGAATGTTTACTGAAGCATTATCTATAGTAGACAAAGGCTGGAATTAATCTAAATGCCTCCTGTCAAAAGAGAAATAGCCAAGCACAATGGAATATTCTATGAAAGTTAAAAAGGGCTGAGCACGGTGGCTCACACCTATAATCTCACCACTTTGGGAGGCCAAGGCAGGCAGATTGCGTGAGCCCAGCAGTTTGAGACCAGTTTAGGGAACATGACCAAACCCTGTCTCTGCAAAAAATACAAAAATTAGCAGGGTATAGTGGCATGTGACTGTGGTCCCAGCTACTCGGGAGGCTGAGGCAGGAAGGTCACTTGTGCCCTGTAGGTAGAGATTGCAGTGAGCCAACATCACGCCACTGTACTTCAACCTAGGTGACAGACAGCAAGACCATATCTCAAAAAAAAAAAGGTAAAAAGAATGACTGTCTGTAATAATCATATAAAGTGTTCAATATTATATTATTGAGTGAAAAGAATCAAACTGCAGAATAATATATAGAATATAATTTGTTTTCTTAAAACTATGCATGTAAAAATACTACATATTTATTTTCTATGAGTACATTTATATGTATGTAAAAGTATACTGAAAAGTCAGAGAGGATTGCCTCAAAACTCCTAGAAATGATTTTTTTGAGTGGAATGGAGAAAGGAACTGGCGTGGGAAGTGATTAAAGACAACCAAAATTTTGTCTGCAATGCTCTAATTTTTTTCAAAACAGACAAATGTATTCTCATATATTCACTAGTAATTAAAAGCTAATAAAAATACAGGAAAAATAATGGGAGACTTTTTAAGGGGTAACTTACTGTGACATAAGATGAATAGTGATAAACTTGTTATTCAAAGCTAAACTTTTTTTTTTTTTTTCATTTTGGCTGACTAGTGGTCACAAGGAGACAGTAATCATAGAGCCATCACCCAGCAAATCTAGGAACCTTCTGGAACACAGACATTCACAAAAAGAGTGTAGATTTCAGTGAAGCTCCTCTTCCACGTGCCACTTTTCCATGTTTTATGCATAAACACACATAGAAGCATGAAAGTTTCATAGACATTCCTTGTCACACAACCAAGCAAATATGCAGCTCAAGAGAAACCAGGAAAAGAGACCAGAGGTATCCAAGTTCAGCTTCGGGAGGTCTCTTTTCTACACGCTCCCACACCCCGCTCTTCCTCTCACACAGATGTTCCCTATAAATGAGCTTGGCTCTATGCAGTTCATATCAGAATAGGATTGTCCAAAACAGTTTGAAGAGAGGAACTCACACTTCCTGAAATGATTCTCTCTTGACATAAATTCAAATTTAGGAAGGAACTGTCTAAGCCTTTTATAAACACCCATGATGCCCATATGTGACTCAAGAATGATTTTGTTTCCTCCGGTCCTCCTGGTACCTCTTTTATCTTACTAGAGTGATGCTATGGCTTTGGTTCATGACTACAGTGATTGACAGCTGGGAGCTGGCCCTTTCCTTCTGCCCCAATTTATAAATAATGGGTGTTTCTCAGATCTCAAGGGCCCAGGTGCTTGGAAATACTGCCAAATATCTCTTTCAACTTAAAAGAAATGTAGTTATACTGGATTAGGTCATGCATTCACAGATTTAATTCAGAGGATACAAAAGTGAAATTTGTTTCCCCATCCATGTTGTCCAGTTTCCCGGTTCCCTTTCCCAGTTCTACCATTTCCTAGTATAGCTTTCCCTAGATGTTTTGTGCATGTTTAAAATAACATGTTTTGTTGGATTTCTTTCTTTTTTTTTTTTGAGATGGAGTTTCTCTCTTGTTGCCCAGACTAGAGTGCAATGGCTAGATCTCAGCTCACTGCAAGCTCCGCCTCCTGGGTTCAAGCGATTCTCCTGCCTCAGCCTCCCGAATAGCTGGGATTACAGGTGCCCACCACCATGCCCAGCTAATTTTGTGTTTTTAGTAGAGACAAGGTTTTGTCCGTGTTGGTCAGGCCGGTCTTGAACTCCTGACCTCAAGTGATCCACCCACCTCAGCCTCCCAGAGTGCTGGGGTTACAGGCGTGAGCCACCATGCCCAGACAAAATAACATGTTTTAAATCTTTTTAGTGCTGGGCTCAGTGGCTTACACCTGTGATCCCAGCACTTTGGGAGGCTGACGTGGGTGGATTGCCTGAGGTCTGTAGTTCTAGAACAGCCTGGCCATAGTGAAATCCTGTCTCTACTAAAAAATTAGCTGGACGTGGTGGTAGGTGCCTGTAATCCCAGCTACTTGGGAGGCTGAGGCAGGAGAATCGCTTGAACCTGGGAGGCAGAGGTTGCAATGAGCTGAGATCACACCATTGCATTCCAGCCTGGGTAACAAGAGCAAAACTCTGTCTAAAAAAAAAAATATTTTTAGTAGGGACAGGGTTTCACCATGTTGGCCAGGCTGGTCTTGAACTCCTGACTTCAAGTGATCCTCCTGCCTCGGCCTCCCAAAGTGCTGGGATTACAGGTGTGAGCCACCAGGCCCAGCTAATAAATACTTCTTGAATAAGTGAATGAGCATACACACTGTTCTGTGTCTTGCTTTTCTTCACTTTGATTATCTCATTTCTGTACATAGGAACGTCTTCATTTTTTTCATGACTGTATAGTGTTCCACTGTCTGGATTCATTATTATTTGATTAATCAGAACCTTACAATGAACGTTTGTTAATCCCTGGCTGTGACAATAAAGCTCAAGTTCCAGGGCCTCTCAGAGAGTTCCAAAACCTAGAATGTGTGCCATTCACATCCTTGTAGAAATGTCATGCCACACATTTGTGAGTACATCTATCTGTAAGATAAATTCCTCAATGCAGAATATCTGGGTCAAAGGATAAGGTACATTTTGCCAACTTCTTCTTTTTTTTTTTTTTTTTTTTTTTGAGACGCAGTTGCACTCTCGTTGCCCAGGCTGGAGTGCAATGGCGCGGTCTCGGCTCACTGCAACCTCTGCCTCCTGGGTCCCAGCAATTCTCTTGCTTCAGCCTCCTGGGTAGCTGGGACTACAGACACATGTCACCATGCCCAGCTAAATTTTGTACTTTTAGTAGAGATGGGGTTTTACCAGGTTGGGCAGGCTGGTCTCGAACCCCTGACCTTAGGTGATCCGCCCTCCTTGGTCTCCCAAAGTGCTGGGATTACAGGTGTAGGCCACCGTGCCCGGCCTTTTTTTTTTTTTTTTTTTTTTTTTTTTTTTTTTTTTTTAAAGAGGTGGGGTCTTGCTATGTTGCACAGGCTGATCTCCAACTCCTGGGCTCAAGCAATCCTCCTGCTTCAGCCTCCCAAAGTGTTAGGATAAAAGATGTGAGGCACTGTACCTGGCTATACCTCAGTTTTTAAAACTTGAAAGAACTGGGTTGTGGGGTCACAGCATGTTACTGTCTGTAGGTAGTAGTCACACTGGTCTTTTTCATTTCCCCAAGCACACCAAGCTCTTCCTGCACAGCAGCTTTTGTACATGCTGTTCCCACTTCCTGGAACACTCTTTTCTTTTGCCAACTCACAATGGCACCCCCATTCACTCATACACACATGCACATGTACACTCTCACCAACTACCTTTTTATAATTCACTATGTGTGAAAATACATATTGTATAGAAAAGGGGCTCATGCTTGTAATCCTAGCACTTTGGGAGGCTGAGTTGGGTAGATTGCTTGAGCCTAGGAGTTTGAGATTAGCCTGGGCAACATGGCAAAACCCCATTTGTACAAAGAATACAAAAATCAGCTGGACATGGTGGTGTGCACCTGTAGTCCCAGATACTCAGGTTAAGGTGGTAGGATTGCTTGAGCCCAGGAGGTCCAGACTACAGTGAGCCATGATTACGCCACTCCAGCCTGGGTGAGCAAGACCCTATCTTAAAAAAAAAAAAAAGGTGGCTGGAATGATGCGCATACTCTTATAACCTGTATGTATGAATTACCCTGCGAAACTCAAGCATAGGAAATTGCCCTTTTCTCAATCTTGCAGGGACTCAGACTTAGATTCAGTTCTCTCTCTACCTTCTTAGTGGTCCTGGGTGATATAATCCCAATTTTTTTTTTTGAGGCAGAGTCTCACTTCGTCACCAGGCGCCAGGCTGGAGTGCAGTGGCACGACCTCGGCTCACTGCAACCTCCGCCGCCCGGGTTCAAGCAATTCTCCTGCCTCAGCCTCCCGAGCAGCTGGGACTACAGGCGCGTGCCACCACGCCCAGCTAATTTTTTTGTATTTTTAGTAGAGACGGGGTTTCACCATGTTGACCAGGATGGTCTTGATCTCTTGACCTCGTGATCCACCCGCCTCAGTTTCCCAAAGTGCTGGGATTACAGGCGTGAGCCACCGCGCCCGGCAATCCCAGTCAATTTTAGCCACCTTGACTACTGGCCTCCTGAAATCAGAGAAGTGGCCAGGCTTGATAAGCACATTTAAGGCCGGGCCAGGTAGCTCATGCCTGTAATCCCAGCACTTTGGGAGGCCGAGGTGGGTGGGTCACCTGATGTCAGGAGTTTGAGACTCCTGGCCAACATGGTGAAACCCCGTTTCTACTAAAAATATAAAAATTAGTTGGGCATCGTGGCAGGCACCTGTAATCCCAGCTGCTTGGGAGGCTGACGCAGGAGAATTGCGTGAACCTGGGAGGCGGAGGTTGCAGTGAGCCGAGATCGCGCCATTGCGCTCCGCCTGGGCGACAAAGGTGAAACTGCATCTCAAAAAAAAAAAAAAAAAAAGTTATCTGGGGTTTAGAAAGTTCAGAAAAAATCTGGAATTTAGAAAGTTCACAAAAATTGGAGAAGGGCCTTTGGCCCATGCGGTGGTTACGGAGATGCTTGTTGTTTCTGTGTAGTTGGCTTCAAGACGGAAGGTTCAACCTCAGTATCAGGCTCAACCTCCGGGACCTTCTTGGTGACTTCCAATACCTAGGAAGTGTTTAGCATTCAGAGCTTCAGGAGCTGCGGTCTTTCTACCTGCTGGGGTTCTGTGGGGCTGAGATGGGGGTCTTTGTTACTCAGGAAATTGCCCTCCCTTCCTCGCAATTATATTTGCACTTTATTACTTTTTTTCTCTAGCTTTTTTTTGAGATGGATTTATACTTAAGAAAACCTGCTCTTGGATAATGGGTGGTGGGGGGTCGGGGGTAGAGGGGATTTGGGAAGACCTGGAAAATTCCCAGGTCTCCACTAAATAAAAAAACTGGGGATGAAGGGGACTGGAGGGGAACGGAGAAATAAATGTATTTTCTTTTCTTCTTTTAAACAAAACTGTAGCTTAAGATATTTTTTTTTTCAAGCTTCTAGGAGAGTTTTGCAAACAATTGGAGTAATTAAAAGTTCTCAGAAGTAGCCGATGGTGCCCTTTTCACCAAGGGAATGTGGGCCAAGCATGATATATTAAAAGAGAGGGAGCTGCTCTATTGAAGTTAAAAATAATCTGTCACATGGCTAATTTGTTGGAATGCAGCAATAAAGGGCTGTGGGCAGAGGGAGAGTTGAAAGCAGCTGGGAAGTTTGCAGGCAGAGTGCACGCCCTGGGGACTGTGTTTGTAGGGAGAGAAAACAGTGTCGCAGCTGACTTGGGGCACCTTATCAGAAAACCCACAAAATGGGCAGGAAGAAGGAAAAGTAGGTTTGAGTTCAGAGCATGACCTTTGGGCTTATCAGACAGTGAAGAGATGGGTCAGAACTTGTCACCTGTGCTCACGGGATGCTGATTCACTCAGCAAAGATGAAGGCTTTTCAGTTCCCCCTGCCTTTGAATCTATTTCAAAGGGATACATAACCCAAAGGAGCCCTTTGATCCAAAATCCATGGGAAAACCAATCCATAGGGTTTTGAGCGAAAAAAGTTCAAGCCAGGAATACAAATACTAGTTTGGGGGGTTAAGGATTGTTTTAATTTTTGAAATGTTAGTGTTGGAAAAGAGAAAAAAAATTACTTAGTATAATCCCAGAATTTTCTACATGAGGCAACAGGCTCAAAGAGGTTGATATGCTCAAGATCACTCAGTCAGCAAGCGACAGAGCTAGATTCAATCCCAGAGCTAGAAGGAAGGGAATGGTGGTTAGCAGACACAAGGTTCAGACAGCCTGATGTCAAATCCTGGCTTTATGAGCTGCAGGCCCCTTGGGCAAGTTTCTGACTCCTCTGAGTGTTAGTTTCACTGTCTGTAAAATGGGAATAACAATAGTACCCCCCCACACCCAGAATTGCTGTAATGCATGTGAAGTGCTTGGTACAACATCCAGCCTAAAGGCTTAGTCAAACATTAGCTGTTATCATGCCACAGCTTTTTCATCACCTTGCATCAAATTTCTAGAGCTTTCCACAGGTTAACTTGTCCAAACATCCTCTTTGGGTTTGGGTGGGATTCTCTTTCTCTCTTTCCCACCTCCTCCCACTCTCACCTATTATATATAAGGAAAAAGAGGATGGCTGAACTTTAAGATAACCTCTGGTAGACACTCTCGCTAGCATTTCCTACACACCCATGAGACTTGTTTTCTCTTAAGCTACATGCCCTCCGGCCTATATTTTCAGTATGGTTTCAAAGTTGCTGACACGCAGAAACAGTGCCAACATGAAGAAGCAAGTATTGCTGCCCCAAATGCAGTAGCAAGATGTGTTTGAATCTTTTCAAATAAGTTGATCATTTTTCAAACTCATAATGGGCACTGCTCACAGAGGGGGCTCTTAATATCCAAGGCAGATTTGGGCTCATAGTCAGCACTTTTGGAAAGTGGGAGGCCGAATTCTGTGTATGCACATCTCAAAGAATAGGAGCCTACCTCCCACAGCTTGGGCAAAAGCAAGGGTGAATTTAGCGGCTCAATTAACTAGTAGACCAGATTTCATTGATGACTAGATTCAAGTGTTGACTAATGTCCTTAGACACATTTCTGCTTTGTTGGGCTCCATTCTTCAGACTGACTCTGGGCTCACTGCAACCTTCACCTCCCGGGTACAAGCGATTCTCCTGCCTCAGCCTCCCAAGTAGCTGGAGATACCGATGTGTGCCACCACACTTGGCTACTTTGTATTTTTAGTAGAGACGGGGTTTCAGCATGTTGGTCAGGCTGGTCTCGAACTCCTGACCTTGTGATCCGCCCGCCTCGGCCTCCTAAAGTGCTGGGTTTGTAGGCCTAAGTCAGGACGCCCGGTCAGGTTAGTATTCTTAAGCAAATTATATCACGCCACCCTTAGTTGTCTTTCCCTGATTGGCTGCTTTAAATCACGTGCCCATTCCTGAAACAATAGGGCCAGGAAAACAGGTTTCTCTGATTGGACAGATTGGATAATATGCCCAACCCTTGCTGCCAAGGGGAGGTGGAGCATACTGATTGGCAGTACCATTACTTCACATAGAATAGAAGAGGAACAGTTCCTAAAAGAAAAATTGTAGCTACAGAAACCAGAAGACAGGGAAAGGGAGGTGAATGTAAATCATAAATACCAAAGTCCATCACAAGACGTGCGTGCATTTTCCTGGGATGGTGGTTCATAGCTTGCTTCACATCCTCAAAGTTATTCTCTAATCCAAGAAATAGTAAGAATTTTGAGGCCTAGTACGGTTGCCCGTGCCTGTAATCCCAGCACTTTGGGAGGCTGAGGCAGGCGGATCGTGAGGTCAGGAGTTCAAGACCAGCCTGACCGACATGGTAAAACTCCATCTCTACTAAAAATATAAAAAATTAGCCGGGTATGGTAGGGCACTCCTGTGATCCCAGCTGCCTAGGAGACTGAGGCAGGAGAATTGTTTGAACCTGGGAGGTGGATGTTGCAGTGAGCTGAGATTGCGCCACTGCACTCCAGCCTGGGCAACAGAGCAAGGCTGCTTCTGAAAAATGAAAAATTGTTTGGACAAGAAAATACTTCCTTCCACTCCAGATATTTCCTTTGGTGTGGAGGGCCATCAGCTACCATAATGCTCCAGCCTCCTCTTTAGCCCTTACTCATGCACGTAGGGAAAGGAGAGCATTAGGAGAAACTGGGCATGAGTTGCCGTTTCTTCCTCTTCCTGGTATCTGAGGATGAAGAAGGGAGCACAGATTCTCACCCTCCACATGGGAGGGTGCTCTGGTCCACTGCTGCTTGGGACTGACGGGATAGTCTGTTTCATTAGAATAGAAGGACACAGCCACATTCTCCAGCCTATATGGCCTTTATCAGAAGAGAATCCATCTTCTGACTTTTGTCCCCCCATCAACTGATTTAGAGCCTGAGTAGGGAGAGGTCTGCAGTTTATTTATTTATTTTTTTGAGACAGGATCTCATTCTGTCGCCTAGGCTGGAGTGCAGTGGGGCCATCTCGGCTCACTGAAACCTCCATCTCCTGGGTTCAAGTGATCCTCCTGCCTCAGCCTCCCGAGTAGCTGGGCTTACGGGCGTGTGCCACCACACCCGCCTAATTTTTGTATTTTTAGTAGAGATGGGGTTTTGCCATGTTGGCCAGGCTGTGTCTGCCATTTATTGAATCCCTTCTGAAAAGTTGACATGAACGACCAACTTAGAGCATCAGGGACCCATAGATTCATCCTCTCACCTCTCCCCTTCCTTCCTGTATCCCCAGCCCCAGGAGAAGAAGCTGTTCTCCTTGGGACTCCATAGAGATAGTGGAGTGCTAGGAGTAGTCTCAGAGGGAAATTACAAGAAAGGCAGGGAAGTTAGATTTACTTACAACAGCAGGTGAGTGGAACTGGATTATTTCACATGCATCGAGGCGGGGAACAATGGGGCAGTGATTTAATAGTGGACTTCACCAGCACCACGCGCAGGGTGTGGCATCCCTGGTATTTTTCCACAGCCTCACCCTGACCGGGACCACAGTCACATCTGTCCCCTACCTCGCCCAACCCACTTGTATCCTTTTACGCCCACTTCTTGGCAAATAAATTGTTCCACTTCCACAGAGAGGGGCAGGAGTTTGGTGCGTACACACCAGCTTAAATAATATGATATTTTATTATTATTAATGTTTAATTACAAAAGTCATATACAATCTTTGAAATAACTAAGGATATAGAGAAGTGTAGAAAAGTATAAAGATGAAAGCTAAAGTCAACTCCAAGCCCTCAATTCTGAGATAGCTATTGTTGACCTTTTAGTTTATTAATGTTCAGCCTTTTTTCTATACATATTTTAAAATTTCTTTCTTTTTTTTTTTTTTTTTTAAAGACGGGGTTTCACCACGTTGGTCAGGCTGGTCTTGAACTGCCGACCTCAGGTGATCCGCCTGCCTTGGCCTCCAAAGTGCTTGGATTACAGGCATGAGCCACCACGCCTGGCCTATTCTAAAATTTCTTCATATTCCTTAAAAAATTTTATAAAAGTAGTTCAAATAATATAGAAGCACATGATGTAGACGATGAAAATGGTTTATTCTGTGATTTCTTCTAGTACTACAATGTTCTTGTATGATTACATGGAATTTCTGTTGTTGTCACCATGTCCTTTTCTCTTTCCTGGCCTCAGGATAGTGGCACACACGGCTGGGCGAGGAGGCTCAGGCCTTTAATCCCAGAACTTTGGGAGGCCTAGGTGGGAGGTGCTTGAGCTCAGGAGTTCAAGACTAGCCTGAGCAGCACAGTGAAACTCCATCTCTACAAAAAATTGGCCAGGCTTGCTGGTGCGTGTCTGTAGTCCCAGCTACTTGGAAGGCTGAGGTAGGGGGATGGCTTGAGCCCGGGAGGTAGAAGTTATAGTGAGTTGAGATCATGCCACTACATTCCAGCCTGGGAGACAGAGCCAGATCCTTTGTCAAAAAAAAAAAAAAAAAGAGAGAGAGAGAGAAGAAAAGAAAGAGCACTGATGTGAGAAGAAGGTACTGGTATTATGACATCCACTGTAGAGTTGAGGAACGGAGGCTCCCAGATTTACCCACAGCCACACCCCACTCTTGGTTGGGTGGCCGGGATCTCTGGGGACAGGAACAGTTCGTTACTTAATAGGCAGCTTGGTTAAGAAAAGGTGGTAAGAGAAGTGGCTTCCATAAGCCGGGGTTCTTGGCCTTTCTTCTCTGCTAGAAATACCCAGCATATTCACCCTTACTCACACTGGCCTCTCTAGTTCCAAGAATTTGATTCTGGGTCGGGCAAGGTGGCTCACACTTGTAATCCCAGCACTTTGAGAGGGCAAGACAGGCAGATCACGAGGTCAGGAGCTTGAGACCAGCCTGGCCAACAGAGTGAAACCCTGTTTCTACTAAAAATACAAAAATTGACTGGACGTGGTGGTGGGCACCTGTAATCCCAGCTGCTTGGGAGGCTGAGGCAGGAGAATCGCTTGAACCCGGGAGGCAAAGTTTGCAGTGAGCTGAGATCACACCACTGCACTCGAGCCTAGGTGACAGAGCTAGACTCTGTCTCCAAAAAAATGAAAGAATTTGATTCTGGAAACGTATAGCTGCAAGTGAACAAAGAGTCAAGGGAAAGTGCTTTATCAACAGGAGAATTATTTTATTCAATGTGTTTCCTTACAGAACTTTGGACAATACAGGGAAAGAATTAGAAGAAATAAAAGGCCAGTTACTTAGGCCACTTTTAATGAATCACCCCCCAGTGTCATTACCCATCCTTAGTCAGGAAAAGCTTGAGTTTTTTCATGCCAAGAAAAACAGAGGGCAGGAAGAAACAAATTACGACCTTGTTTGTGTTTTGTGTCTTAACTGTTTGATTTATAGGCCTTGATCCACTGATTATGGATGAAAGAAAATATCCCAGTGTCCCAAACCTAACCTGAACTTAACCGGGGGTGGGTCTCACATCCACTGCTCAAGTTAGCACGAAGTTAAAATGCTTTAAGAAGAAAGCATCAAGGTTTGGAGCTGCCTGTACGCATTCTCAACCCAGCGGCAAGGCCAAATTCCTTTCCCACACTCCAATTTCAAAAAAACTCTGTTTAGAAACTTTACCCCTTTCTTCTCATCCCAGAAGTCAAGCATTTATCTATGTGCAATGCATGATGCTGGACAGCAGACACAGTGAGCACGCAGATCAGTCAACACACAAATCAGAAAATGTCATGTAGGCCAGGTGCGGTGACTCATGCCTATAATCCCAGCACTTTGGAAGGCCGAGGTGGGAGGATCACTTGAGGTCAGGAGTTTAAGACCAGCCTGGTCAACATGATGAAACCTCATCTCTACAAAAAATACAAAAATTAGCTGGGTGTGGTGGTAGAAGCCTGTAATCCCAGCTGCTCAGGAGGCTGAGGCAAGAGAATCGCTTGAACCCGGGAGGTGGAGGTTGCAGTGAACCGAGGTCATGCCACTGCACTCTAGCCTGAGCAACACAGTAAGACTCTATCTCGAAAAAAAGAAAAAAAATGTCATGTAGCCATGAGCAAATGGAGAGAAAAGAAAACAGAATGATATGTTAGAGAGACACTGGGCAATTGCTTAGGAGAAAGTGATGAGCGTTGATCTTAGGAAGGCAATGACGTTAAACTGACATTGGAATAAGATCTGTATATGAAGCAGGGGTTGGGGAGACCATTCCAGGCAGAGGGAAAATCCTCCAAGACAGGATTGTGGTTGACAAATAGAAATTAAGTCATTCTGAGGTCGGGTGCAGTGGCTCACGCCTGTAATCCCAGCACTTTGGGAGGCCAACATGAGTGGATCGCCTGAGGTCAGGAGTTGGAGACCATCCTGACCAGTGTGATGAAACCTGGTCTCTACTAAAAATACAAAATTAGCTAGGTGTGGTGGTACATGCCTGTAATCCCAGCTACTTGGGAGGCTGAGGAAGGAGAATCACTTAAACCTGGGAGGCGGAGGTTGCAGTGAGGAGAGATTGTGCCATTGCACTCCAGCCTGGGCGACAAGAGCGAAACTCCGTCTCAAAAAAAACAAAACAACAAAAAAAAAAAAACACAGAAATTAAGCCATCTTGGAGATACATATGCTGGCTGGGTGACAGCCACTGATCTCAGGCTCAGCCTAAGGGGACAGGTGTCCTCACTTTCTGAAGGAGCTGTGCCCACCTTGGCCAGAGCCCCATGGGGCTCCACTGCACTCAAGGGCATGGAGGGCTGCCCCTGAGGCCCCAGCATGGCCCACCATCTCAGCACTCCTTGATAGCTGCTCATATATTGCATTTTTTAAAAATTCTCCTGACTCCGCCTCCAAGGAGCTGGGATTACAAGTGCCCACCACCATGGCCAGCTAATTTTGTTTTTGTTTTTGTTTTTTTGAGATGGAGTCTTGCTCTGTCACCAGGCTGGAGTGCAGTGGCCGGATCTCAGCTCATTGCAACCTCCGCCTGCTGGGTTCAAGTGATTCTTCCACCTCAGCCTCTTCAGTAGCTGGGACCACAGGCGAGTGCCACCACGCCCAACTAATTTTTTTGGTATTTTTAGTAGAGACGGGGTTTCACCATGTCGGCCAGAATGGTTTCCATCTCTTGACCTTGTGATCCGCCCACCTTGGCCTCCCACAGTGCTGGGATTACAGGCATGAGCCACCTTGCCCGGCCTTGTGTGTGTGTTTTTTTTTTTTTTAGTAGAGATGGGGGTTTCTTTTTTTTCTTTTCTTTTCTTTTTTTTAATCCTCGTATTTATTCTAACGGCAATGAGATGTGGGTTTCACCATGTTGGCCAGGCTGGTCTTAAACTCCTGACCTCATAATCCGCCCACCTCGGCCTCCCAAAGTGCTGGGATTACAGGTGTGAGCCACCGAGCCCGGCTGCAAATATTGCATTTTAAGAGACCACCCAGGCCCTGTCTCTTAAGTTGGTGTCATAGAAATTTGAAAGAAACGGAAGAAAAGGAGCGATGTGACCAATTCTGTTTGGACCTCCTACCTTGAGGCCTGGTTGGCATTTTCCAAGAGGAAAATATGGCAAAATTGTATTTTTTTGAAGGAGGGTCAGAGGGGAGAGTAAGAAAAAGGAAACAAGGCTTCACATTTTCTATGACTTTCTAAAACTGCACATTGACAGTGATGGCAAAATAAACTAATCCCAAAGTTGTTTTTCTATTGAGAAGAAAGTGGAGGTGGTTTTCATTCCTTTTTATTTCCAACCTTTTCTACCACTGACAAAGTATAAAACATGGATGCTAGAGAACAAGGTGAACCTCGGAAAATACTGCGAAGCTTACCTTCTTCCTCAGGAGGGAAGAGGGGGATGTTTCTAAGCCCTTCCTGGAACCTAAAATGAAAAACAGGAGTTGTGTGCGTTGGAATGGAGACAAGGCCGTATCTGAATCATCCGAATTGCAATCATGTGAACGTCATTATGGCAGCACTTCAAACAAAAGGCTATGAAGTGTTTGCGCAGGGCTGCAGGTGCCATTGATTGAGATCACTAGCGGTATGGGCTCCCTGGGTATGGACTTCAGCGGTACAGGAGCACTGAAGATGCCTCTCAAAAGGCTGCACCAGATCTGTGCTCCAGAGGGGGTGAGCCTATTACAACCTCGACTCCAGACTCAAGATGCCTGGGTGGATTGGAGGCGGGAGTGAGCTCCAGAGTTAATCTCTTTTTCTTTTCCTTTTTTTTGTTTTTTGAGACAAGGTCTTGTTCTGTTGCCCAGGCTGGAGTGCAGAGGCATGATCACAGCTCACTGCAGTCTCAACCTCCTGGATTCAAGCGATCTCAAGCAATCCTCCTGCCTCAACCTCCTGAGTAGCTGGGACCACAGGCAACTGCCACCATGCCTGGCTAATTTTTAAATATTTTTTTTTGTAGAGATGGCAGTCTCATTCTGTTGCCCAGGCTGGTCTTGAACTACTGGCCTCAAGTGATCCTCTTGCCTCAGCCTCCCGAAGTGCTGGGATTACAGAGTGAGGCACCACACCCGGCAGGAAATTTCTACAACATTATTTGCAAGGAAAGGACTGCTGGTGGTACCAGAAGAGGAGGAGGCTCACCAGAGTTGGGGGACTGATGTGTAACACATTTCTGCAGTGAGTGGTCTTCCCTTGCCACTTCCCCAAACAACTCATCACAACTCACCAGCTTAAACCCTTTGGATCTGACAGTGCAAAAGGTTAGATGTGTAGACTTTTACAAAAACCACTCAGTGTTTTGCTCCTGGGAAAGGAAGGTAGGTGCTCTGTGCACTTAAGGCCAGTGTTCGCAAACCCTTGGTTTTTTTTGTGGTGGTGGTTTTTTTTTTTGTTTTGAGACAAGTTCTCGCTCTGTTGCCCAGGCTGGAATGCATATCATGAACATGTCTCACTGCAGCCTCAACCTCCTAGGCTCAAGCAATCCTCCTGCCACAGCCTCCCAAGTAGCTGGGACCACTGGCATGTGCCACACTCAGCTAATTCTTAAAATTTTTGTAGAGATGCATTCTTTCCGTGTTGCCCAGACTGGTCTCAGACTCCTCAGCCCAAGGCAATCTTCTTGCTCTGGCTTTCTCCATGTTGGTCAGGCTAGTCTCAACTCCTGACCTCAGTTGATCTGCCCACCTCGGCCTCCCAAAGTGCTGGGATTACAGGCATGAGCCACTGCACCTGGCCTGGAGTTTTATAATGAAAATGCTCTTAATTATTGCAAGCTGTGTGATTGAATCCACCTGTGACAGATTGGTCCCTAAGAGGATGTGGCTAATGCCAAACGGGCAGTCATGGGGCAGATTGTTTTCTTAATTCCAGTTTTGTCCCTACCATTTCACTACCTCAATTAGGAGGCTCTGGGGCAAAAGACAAGCAAAGAGCAGTTTTCCCAATTGGCCCACTCTGGCAAAATCAGAAAAAAAAAATTTGACATCAAATTCCACCAGTTTTGTCTGGGTTCCAGCATTTTGGGAGGCTGAGGTGAGAGGATTGCATGAGCCCTGAGGCTGAGACTATAATGAGCCGTGATTGCGCTACTGCACTCCAGCCTGGGCGACAGAGTGGAGACCCTGTCTCAAAAAAAAAAAATTCCACTCGTTTGGGACAGAGTTGGGTAAGGAAAGTACTGTGAAGAGAAGCTTCTCAGAAGTTCAGAGAAGCTAGAATCGATAGAAATCCTAGGTAGGGAGGCTGAGCTGCCGTAGTGACAAACAGAGCCCTGGAGTTGGGTGGCTATGTGCAGTGTTATAGGACATGGGTTTTTCATCTTTACAAATCAACTGAGGACCGACCACCCCTACTTCTTGAAATAGTTGTGGGCCACTTTCCCCTGTAACTTTGGAAAACAAAAAAGGAGAGGAAATGTGTCATATGAATGCCATCCGTAGGTTGCCAACATGGTTATGGTTGCCTCAAGGCAGGTGGGCAGGTGGGCGGGTGGGGATGACCTGCTGGCCCTCGAAGATCAATGGTCTCGGTGGGTCTGAGGGCCAAACTTCTTTCCAGCAGCAAAGCCACCCTGGAACTTGCATGTGGAGTCAGGCTTGATGGGGTGAAGCTGAGGCTTCTTCCCCACTGTGAGGGGAGTGCATGTTTACACCAGAACCTTTCTGCACTTACATACATCTTCAATCCAACAAGGCCTTTTTTATGCCAAGTAACAGGCCATCAAGCAGCTACTGCATTACGCCCTCTCAGCAGCTAGCCACAATCTCTTCTGCACTATTTTTTCTTTCTTTTTTTTTTTTTTTTTTTTTTTTTTGAGATGGAGTCTTGCTCCATTGCCCAGGCTGGAGTGCAGTGGCATGATCTTGGTTCACTGCAACCTCTGCCTCACAGTTTCAAGCAATTCTTTTGCCTCAGCCTCCCAACTAGCTGGGACTATAGGCGCATGCCACCATACCCGGCTAATATCTTGTATTTTTATTAGAGACAGGGTTTCACCATGTTAACCAGGATGGTCTCGATCTCCTGACCTTGTGATCCGCCCACCTGGCCTCCCAAAGTGCTGGGATTACAGGTGTGAGCCACCG
Organism: Alouatta palliata; assembly: GCA_004027835.1. Classification (NCBI taxonomy): domain Eukaryota; kingdom Metazoa; phylum Chordata; class Mammalia; order Primates; family Atelidae; genus Alouatta; species Alouatta palliata. The sequence continues at coordinate 43,962 of PVKV010018556.1, forward strand.
CGCCTGGCCTTCCTACTGTCTTCTTTACCAGACCTGTTTGGCACCACAGATATCTCTTTGCCCCTGCACAACGACATTCCAACCACCACCAGCTGGAAGATATAGTCAACCTTGCTGATTGCACAGGCAGGACCTTGGGGCCACTGGCACTGTCAGTGGTAGTAAGCCATATATTGGGAAGCGGAAGAAATTGCTCTTCACAAATCTGTGGGGGAGGGTGGGTGCAGTGGGTCACGCCTATAATCCCAGCACTTTGGGAAGCTGGGGCAGGCAGATCACTTGAAGTCAGGAGTTCAAGACCAGCCTGGCCAACATGGTGAAACCCTGTCTCTACTAAAAATACAAAAATTAAGGCCGGGTGCGGTGGCTCAAGCCTGTAATCCCAGCACTTTGGGAGGCCGAGGCGGGTGGATCACGAGGTCAAGAGATCGAGACCATCCTGGTCAACATGGTGAAACCCCGTCTCTACTAAAAATACAAAAATTAGCTGGGCATGGTGGCACGTGTCTGTAGTCCCAGCTACTCGGGAGGCTGAGGCAGGAGAATT
>PVKV010018557.1:0-14091 GCA_004027835.1 Alouatta palliata
TGGAGTGCAGTGGCACGACCTCGGCTCACTGCAACCTCCGCCGCCCGGGTTCAAGCAATTCTCCTGCCTCAGCCTCCCGAGTAGCTGGGACTACAGGCACGCACCACCACGCCCAGCTATTTTTTTTGTATTTTTAGTAGAGACGGGGTTTCACCATGTTGACCAGTACGGTCTCGATCTCTTGACCTCGTGATCCGCCGGCCTCAGCCTCCCAAAGTGCCGGGATTACAGGCGTGAGCCACTGCGCCCCGCCCCTTCCTTCCTTTTTTTGAGGCTGGGTCTTGCTCTGTCACCTAGGCTGCAGTGCAGTGGCACAATCTGCCTCCCAGATTCAAGCGATTCTCCTGCCTCAGCCTCCTAAGTAGCTGGGATTACAGGCACGCACCACAACGCCCAGCTAATTTCTGTATTTTTAGTAGAGACGGAGTTTGGCCATGTTGGCCAGGCCAGTCTCAAACTCTTCACCTCAGGTGATCCGTCCACCTCCCTGCTTCTCATTGAGGTCTCTGTCAATCAGGTATCAGCACAGGGAAAGGGCTCAGGGCAGTGTGTGGCAATGGTGCTGTTTGCAGGAAGATGGCAGTTAGGAGCAACCCTTTCCACATGCACTCAACACAGCCTAGTTAGGCCCCGGGCGGACTCACTGTGATCTTAGCTCCAGGTGCTCCTCCAGCTGGAGAGGCAGCCTATGGCTGATCACAGTGCAAGACCAGATGTCCCCTTCTGTCTCTGTGAGGGCAGAGACGAGGTCTGTCTCTTGACCGTGTCCCCAGCACTTGTCACAGTGGTGCCTCTGCATCTGTTATGGGTATTTCACTCAGCCAGTAAATATCAAGCGCCCCTACAGCATACTTTATCCACTGGGGACAAAGTGAGGATAAAGCACCAAAGAACACCTGTGCTCGTGGGGACTTCCCTTTTGTTTATTTTAGACGGAGTCTTACTGTGTTGCCCAGGTTGGAGTGCAGTGACATCACCTCGGCTCATTGCAGCTTCCACTTCCCAGGTTCAAGTGATTCTCCTGCCTCAGCCTCCCGAGTAGATGTGACTACAGGCGTGCGCCACCATGCCTGGCTAATTTTTTAGTAGAAACGGGGTTTCACCATTTTGGACAGGCTGGTCTCGAACTCCTGACCTCGTGATCCGCCCTCTTTGGCCTCCCAAAGTGCTGGGATTACAAGTGTGAGCCCTGCAGCTGGCCCACTTTTTCTTTTATTTTTGAGACAGGGTCTCACCCTGTCATGCAAGCTGGAGTGCAGTGGTTTGATCTTAGCTCACTGCAACCTCCAACTCCTAGGCTCAAACAATCCTCCTGCCTCGGCCTTCCAAAGTGCTGGGATTATAGGCCTGAGCCACCAAGCCTGACCAAGCTTCACTATTTTTTTTCTTTTTTTTTTGACACAGGGTGTCACTCTGTCACCTAGGCTGGAGTGCAGTGGCTCAGTCAGGGCTCACTGCAGCCTCAGCCTCCTGAGTAGCTGGGACTACAGATGCACACCACCACACACCTGGCTAATTTTTTTTTGTATTTTTGTAGACTCGGGATTTCTCTGTGTTGCCCAGGCTGGTCTTGAACTCAAGGGCTCAAGCGATCCACCCACCTTGGCCTCTCAAAGTGCTGAGATTATAGGTGTGAGCGATGGCACCCAACTGAGCTTCACTTTCACCGGGAATGGGGATGATGAAGGCTGGGAGCATCCCGGTCTGGGGGAGCCCAGGTCCCTCAGCCTATCTTCTGATGCAGCCGCAACTGCCCGGGCCACCTCTCCCACCCACTCACAGAGCCTCTGATTAGAAGGCCTCTCCAAGGCCATGCTGCAGAGAAGGCAAGCAGAAAGAGTAGCCACTGTTCCAATCTGATTTTATTGAAAAGGAAACATACAAAAATCATGTACAAAAAAAATTAACCAAACATGTACAGAAAATTCATTCCGGTATCTACAGCAGCGCATATACAGTATCTTACAGGCTGGCCATCCCTCCCCGCTCCCAGACTCCTCCCTCTTCCGAGATTCCCCCCCTCCCTGACTCCCCATCTTCCCCCCAGCGCTTGGCCCTGGGGACTAAGGCTGGGGCGGCTTCAGCCAAAATCTCCCACCCCCCCAATGAATGCCAGTGGTCACACGTGCTCTCTCTAAACCTATGCAATGGGATTCATGGGGAGGGGGGCGGTTACGGGCAGAGCACAGGATTCACAGTCTGGGCCCCTCCTGGCCACCCCTCCCCATGAAGGTGAGGCAGCCATGCCCACCACTCGCCGGCTGGCTCAGGGAAGATGGCTGGGCGCCAGGCTGGAGCAACAGGCAGACGCGCCGCACTCTCTGGCTCCAGGAGGCTAGTGGTCACGTTTGGCTCATTTGCTCTTCACGGGCCCCCTTCAAGGAGGAGGGGGGGAAGCACCAGGGGCCTGAGGACAGGCCCAGAGTGAAGGAGCACTGAGAGGAGAGCCCCCCCAGTGTCACCCCTGCAGCTGGAACGGGCACCAGCACAGCAGCCTTTCCTGAGATGGTGGTGGGCAGCAGAGGTGGGCGGCTCAGTCCCCACCCCCTTGGTCACTGCCGCCTTCCGATGTTGAGTCCGTCAGCCCTCTCTTCCCTGGCATTTGGGCCAGGGACCCAGGAGTCCGCATCTCCGTCAGTGCACCCAGGCTGGGCTGGGGCTGGAGTGGCTGCCCCGGCCCGCCCCTGGGACAGGCAGGGCTGGGAGTCCAGTATGCTACATGGTGCAGAGAAAGTCCCCTGCGCTGACCAGGGTGTCAGGAGGTGGGAGGGGCCTGCCCCCCGAGTCCCTGACGTCCATCAGGCGGGTGCAGGCACCTAATTGGGCTCCATCTCGGGGGCTCTGTGGCCCCTGGGAAAGGGCAGGAGTCCCATGATGAGATTGTACAGGACCCTCCAGGGCGAGGGGCGGTGCTGCGGCTGCTCCTCTTGTCTCTGGGGAAAAGAGAGAAGAGGCAGTTAGCAGGGGCCTGAGTGTGGTGACAGGAGTGGGGACGGTCAGCTCCAGGGGAAGTGAGGCAACAGTCTTGCCCATTCTATTCCAGCTGCTCTGCCTACCTGGGCTAACGTCCACAACTCGGAGGTCACATCCTCTTCCAGGACATGAGACCAGGAGGCAGAGGACAGAGACAAAATACCCTCAGCAGAGAGCTGGGCACCAATTGAGTGCCTAGCACATGTTAGCTGTGACCGCCTCGTCCCTGTTGTACATTTGGGAAAGGCATCCCACAAGGGGCTGAAGGGTGAATTGCAGCCTATCCTGCCCCTCCCTGCAGGGCGGCGAGATGAGGAGAAAGGAGCAGCGTGCCCATGAGAACTGGAAAGAGTTCAGCCCCCACTGCAGGGGATCTTTTTTTTTTTTTTTTTTTTTTTTTTTTTTGAGACAGAGTCTCGCTCTGTTATATAGGCTGGAGTGCAGTGGCCTGATCTCGACTCACTGTAACCTCCGCCTCCCAGGTTCAAGCAATTCTCCTGACTCAGCCTCCCAAGTAGCTGCGATTACAGGCATCCGCCACCCTGCCTGGGTACTTTTTGTATTTTTAGTAGAGACAGGGTTTTACCATGTTGGCCAGGCTGATCTCGAACTCCTGACCTCATGATCCACCCGCCTTGACCTCCCAAAGTGCTGAAATTACAGGGGTGAGCCACCACGCCAGCCAGAGGCTTCAACAGAAGCAATTCTAGGCAATGCTGAGTGAAACCCCTGCCCTCTCTCCAGTGGCAGGATGAAGACAAGGTGGTCTCTAGGACCCTCTCAGCTCCAAAATGCTAGGAACTGGGAAGGCAGGAAGCTAGGTCCCAGGAAAGGCTCCCGACTGGTAAAAATTAAAGGCAATACTAAAAAGTGTACAGAGGCCAGGTGTGGTGGCTTACACCTATAATCCCAACACTTTGAGAGGCCGAGGCAGGCAGATCAACTGAGGTCAGGAGTTTAAGACCAGCTTGGCCAACATGGTGAAACTCTGTCTTTACTAAAACTACAAAAATTATCCAGGTGTGGTGGCGGGCGCCTATAATCCCAGCTACTTGGGAGGCCAAGGCAGCAGAATCGCTTGAACCCAGGAGGCGGAGGTTGCAGTGAGCCAGGACTGAGCCACTGCACTCCAGCCTGGGCAACAGACTCTTGTCTCAAAAAAAAAAAAAAGTGCCCAGTCCTCTGCCACTCCCTATAGCTCCACATTCAGGCTCTGTGCTAAGTGGGGACCACCTAACCTCCTTCCCCTTCAGGTGCAGGGTAAGGAGAAACTCACTTTACAGACGGTTACATGATCCTGATCATCCTCGTGGTTAACCTGGCAGTGAGTCGCCTGGTACCAGCCCAGCCTCCTCAACACTCCCTAGTAACTCTTAGGGCCAAGAGATGGAGGCAAAAGGTATACATCATATTGGCATAAGTTACAAAACCCACCACTGTCACACTGCTGTGGGTGCCACATGGTGAGCAAGCTAGCATTCACCTAGTGAGGTGGACGGTGAGCAGACCACCTAGGTATCTACTCTAGAGACGCAAGAGCGCACCTGGAAATATGCATGACTGGGACAGGAAAAAAGCCAATAAATAATGGCCTTGCGCTGTGGCTCATGCCTGTAATCCCAGCCCTTTGGGAGGCTGAGATGGGTGGATCACCTTCGGTTGGGAGTTTGGGATCAGCCTGGTCAACATGGTGAAACGCTGCCTCTACCAAAAATACACAATTTAGCCAGGTGGGGTGGCAGGCACCTGTAATGCCAGCTACCTGGGAGGTTGAGGCAGGAGAATCGCTTGAATCTGGAAGGTGGAGGTTGCAATGAGCTGAGACCGCGCCATTGCACTCCAGCCTGGGCAACAAGAGCAAAACTCTGTCTCGGGAAAAAAAAAAAAAAAGCCAATAAATAAAATCTGAAATATATTTAAAAATAGGCTGGGTGAGGTAGCTCAGGCCCATAATCCCAGCACTTTGGGAGGCCAAAGCAGGAGGATCACTTGAGGCCAGGAATTTGAGACCAGCCTGGGTAACACAGCAAGACCAGATCTCTACAAAAAATAAAAAATTAGCCAGGTATGGTGGGCCTGCCTGTGATCCCAGCTACTTGGGAGGCTGAGGTGGGAGGATCCCTTAAACCCAGGAGTTGGAGGCTGCAGGGAGCTGTGATGGCACCACTGCACTCCAGTCTGGGAGACAGAGTGAGACCCTGTCTCTAAACATAAAAAAATACATAGCTATCCTAAATATCCATCAATGAGAAAATAAAGATACTATGTTTATCCAACAGAATACTATGTAGCCATGAAAATAGCTTTTGTTTTTTGTTTTGAGACAGAGTCTCATTCTGTTACACAGGCTGGAGTGCAGTAGCCCAGTCTCACCTCACTGCCACCTCCACTTCCTGGGTTCAGGTGATTCTCCTGCTGCAGTCTTGCAAGTAGCTGGGATTACAGGCAGGCGTTTGCTCAGCTAATTCTTCTATTTTTAGTAGAGATGGTGTTTCACCGTGTTGGCCAGGCTGGTCTCGAACTGGCCACCTCAAGTGATCTACCTGCCTTGGCCTCCCAAAGGACTGGGATTACAGGAGTGGGCCACTGCACCCGGCCGAAAATGGCTTTTTTTGTTTGTTTGTTTCTTTTTTTAGATGGACTACAGGCCCACGACACCACACCCGGCTAATTTTTTTTTTTTTTTTTTTAAGAGACGGGGTTTTACCATATTGGTCAAGCTGGTCTTGAATTGACCTCGTGATCCGCCCGCCTCGGCCTCCCAAAGTGCTGGGATTACAGGCGTGAGCCACCGCGCCCGGCATTCATATATATATTTTTTTATAGCGACGGGGGTCTCATTATGTTGTCCAGGCTGGTCTAGAACTCCTGAGCTCAAGCGTCCTTCCACCTCCGCTTCCCAAAGTGCTGGGATTACAGACGCCAGCCACCGAGCCTAGCTAAACATGGATGGATGGAAGCTCTTGCCCATAGGATGAATCTGAACCCTAATATTGTGAGAAAAAGGAATTCTGGGGAGGAACAAACACTGTATCATGGACGCTAAGCTAAGAATGCCCCATGATCCTAAGCACTGTTTCTGGCCTGGTAAATACGGAGTAAAAGCAGCAACACCTGCAGGGGATGAGCGCGGGCAACTTGAGAGGTTTCCCTTGGATGCAAGGAGGGGGAGGGGATGGGAGAGTGAGGCGCTTCAACACGCGTTTCTGCGGTTTTGTTTGGCTTTTTAATAAGCAAGCAATGGGGATGTAATGTTCAGCCTTAACAGAGCAGGCTGGTGGGCGCACGATGTTTGTGATTTCCCATTCTCTGCTGTGGGCCTTGGATATTTGTTTTAAAAAATCGAGGCCGTGCCAGGGGCTAGGGGGCGGGGCCTCCCGCAGGGCGGAGCTCCGCGCCCGCCCCCTGCCCTCCCCCGCCCGCACCGGCTGTCCCCGGCCCGCCCCGGTGCCCGGGAAGCTGTGTGGCGCTGCGGGCCGCGCGGGAGGGACGGCAGGGGGCGGGCGCGGCGCGGCTGCTGACTCACTGGCTATAAATAGCCCGGGATATATGAGCCGCGCCGCCCAGCGCCGCCCTCAGTCCCCGCGGCCGCGGGCCACGGGCGCGCCGCAGCTCTCCGCGGCGGCCTGGTTCTCGGCCCCGGCCCTGGCTCGGGCTCCGGCTGTGCCAGCCGCGGCGCGGCGCTCCAGGGCGGCTCTGCGGGCTCGCGATCCCCCCCGACTCACCCCCACCTGGCTGTCCCCGGCGCGACCCAGCCGCGCAGGGCAGCAGCTGCCGCACATCTGGCGGGGGCCGCCTGCCGCCCCCTCCTCCGGCGGGAAGTCCCACCTGCCGTCTACCCCACCCCCAGCACTCACCCGCCGCTCGTACTGCGCGTTGAGGTCGTCCGCCATCCGCCGCAGCTGGGCCCCGATCTCCCGGGCCCACTGCTCCTCCTCCCCGCGGACTCCCGGGGCCGCCTGGGTGGGACCGCCCGCCAGGGCCCCCGGGGCGCTGGGCACGGGCGACTCCAGGTGCTGCTCCGCCAGCGAGAGCGAGGGCTGAGGACCTTGGAGAGGCAGAAGGGCGCGGTCAGCACCCGCCACCCCTCCAGGCCTAGAGGTGTCCCGGGCTGCTTCCCAGTTTCTCAGCCACTGCTCCCCGCCTCATTTCTAGCGATTCCTTCTCCTTAGAGTCAATTTTCCAGCTTCTCCTCCCCAGCCACCAGAAAGCAAGAAGGACCTGGGGACGCCGCTCTGGGGTCACCTGTTTGGCCAGCTATGTCCCCACGGCCCATGTCAGTGTGGAAGGTAGGCGGCCAGACAGGTGACCCCAGGGGGTGGTGAGGCCTAAGGACCTCTATTCCCTCACGGGGCCACGTTTTGCCTGTTCCATGTGACAGGCAGGGAAACTGAGGCCCGCCCTTAGGGAGTATCCCAAGGTCACACAGGGATACAGCGACTGACCCCACCCAGACCACAAGCCTCAGGTCTCCAGCCCTCTCGAGTCCAACCACAGGGAAGCCACACCTCCGGATGTGGCAGAAGCCTGGAGACCAGAAGGCCAGAGACTGTGGCAGCTTCAGAGCGCGGGCCTGGGGGTGCTGGGACTCAGGAGAAGCCTTCCTGCCCCACCCCCTTCGGAGAGCTCTAAGAGGCTCCGGCCCTCCTGTCCCACCAGGTCCGACCTGAGGGTTCCCTGAGGCCCACAACCAGAGCCTCAGTTTCCAGTCTGTGACCCTGGCCTTGAAATCGGTGTCCCTCTCCAGGTCTTCAGGAGCTGAGCTAGGGAAGTTTTCTCTTTCCTTACTACCCTCGGGCTGCAGGGACAGGGTGGGGGATGGGAAACCAGGACACACTTTCCCGGGCTACAGCGCCAGCCGGCAGGAATGGGGCTCCCCGGGCACCAGAGGGTTAACAGCCCATCAGGCAGGGGACCTTTAACCCTTCCCTCCCCAAGACTCCCCCCTCCCCGAGGGGACTTTCCCAACACAATGGCCCCGGCTCCCTCTCTTTCCTCCGCTGGGACTCCGGAGAGGGCCAGTCCTGGCCAAAGAGATGCAAATAAAGGCAAAAGGCCCCTCGACCCCTCCCAGAACCCGGAGGTGACGGTCCTCCCGCTCGGCCCACAGTCCCTCCAACAAGAATCCTCCAGGGGGGTGTAGGGGACCAGACTGGGGGAGGGGCGCTGGGATGCAGCTGTTGCCCGAGGCCCGGAAGAGACAGTGGGCTGCAATTCGGGGACTGCAGTCAGATTCCAGGAGGGACTTCCCACTTGACCTCCCCCTCCACCCCCAGCCTCCGTCTTCCTGCTTCTTGCAACACAAAGACCACATTGGCCACACCCTCCCAGTGGCCCGGCTGGGCTCGCCACCTCCCCCCGTCCGCTCCCACTCTCCAGTCCCTCAGAGTCTCCGGGCCCCTCTCTTCCCGGCTGCTAGCACCCCGGGGGCGGGGCGGGCACTCACCGTCCGGGCGCGGGCCTCGGGGGCGGCTGCGGGGACCCCCAGGCCAGCGGGGGCCCCCCAGGGCGGCGGTGACGGCAGGTGGGGCGGCGGGGGCGCAGAGGTAGGCAGCGGGCAGCAAGGCGGGGGCGGCGGGGGCGGCGGGCAGGCCGGACTCGCAGAGGCCGCAGGATACGGCCGAGGGCACCAGGCGGCCGAGCGGGAAGGGGCGCGGGCCGTCGCGGGCCAGGCCCTCTACGGGCTCGGGGGAGCTGCCCTCCTGGCGTGCGCGGGCCATGGCGCTCCCTGGGGCCTGCGGGACACGAGAGGAGGAGCAGATCAGCAGGGAAGTGCCGGGCCCACTGAACCTCCAGCCTCGCCAGGGTCAGGACCCAGATGGAGAAGAGCGGAGGTGTGTGTGCCGGCGGAGGGGGTGATTGCCCCACAGAGACACGCCCAACCAGGGGATGACACCACCGGGGCCCCACTGGCCTGGGCAGCCTCCCGGGCACACGGTGCTGGGCACACAGGGGCCCAGGACGGCTCTCTCAGCAAGGACCGGGCTCACACGGGACGGATGGAGGGGTCTGGCAGGTGTGCGTATGAGAGCTGTGACAGTCCCACAAACTCACTCCACTTGGGACTCACAGCGGGGGCTGGTGGGCACAACTTTCCCAACACAGCTACGGGCACGCTGGGAGGGCAGCGAGGCACAGTGAGGCCCCCACAGGACACACACAAGGACTCACTGGACTGGCCAGCCTGACCGCCCACCCTACCTCCCACCTGCACGCAAACACTGAGATGGCCCCAGCCTCGGACATCACTCCTCAGTCCCCAGGAGACACACACACACACACCCCGACCAAAGCAGGCACATGCAATCACAAGCACTCTATACACAGCGCAGGCTGCCTGGCAAAACCCATTCCTACACACACATCCAAACTGTCAAAGTCTCACACACTGACCCACTGTTGATATGCCCAGGGGCACACGCAAACACAATGCAGCCATTGCAAACACGCACACACACAAGCTAGGCACTGCCTCAGTTCCCAAACATGCCGCTCTCCACACACACACACAGACACACACTCCAGAGATAAGACCTGCACACCTCGGGACTCACATATCAACACAAAACACACACCCACAGATACACATCAACACCCCCAAAACACACCCACATGTCACCAATTCTCAGGACACGCGTAAATCAGACACACACAGACACATGCCATCAGCCCCCAACACATCACCAGACACCAGGCGGGCTACGGCCAGCAGACACCAACCCCTCTTCATGCAACCCCCAAACACCACCAACTGTCAGCACCACACTCACACACGCACACACACACACACTACAGCTAACTCAATCCCACACAGCCCAGCAGCACACACACCTAGCGCACCCACAGAGAACACTAGTCTCACGTGACTGACATAAACACTACACACACGCAGCCCACATGACACACATGAGCCAGCCGATCGCAGTGACAAGCCCCTCAGACCCAACACACACACAGAGGCTCAGACACAACCACATCCAGAGGCTGCCAGCAACACCCACCGTCTACACTGCATAGACCCCACAGATCCCGGGTCCTCAAATCTCAGACGCTGATGCCAGACACACAAGCCAAACCCAGACTGAGACAAGACAGCCCCCCCACGCCCCCCCCACACAAACACACACACACCTGACAACTCACACAGACACCTGGACAGAAAACATCTGCATTTAGCAGGCGCAACATCACAAACGCTGGGCAAAGACACATGCCCCGGAGATACAGAGAGCCAGCCACAGCCAAGACACAAGCACACACACCGCAAGGTGTGCCGGGCAAGAAACGCATAAACACACAAACAGCTCACTCCAGCAACGCACACACACTCCAACCTCCACACCCCAGCACGCGCTGGCAGCACAGACCCCCAGTCTCACCCCTGAAGAGCACACGCAGACAACTCTCACCGAGAACACACATAGGTCCACCCACCCCACGGGCAGGGCACCCACAAACAGAACCCCACACAAACAGGCGCGGGGACTCACGCAGACACCCCGACGGGTCAGAAACCCCAACATTCCTCCGGATCGACACCTCCACTCCCTGCAGAGCCCAGCACAAACTCGGAGCCAGACACGCGCACACACCCAGGCGAGACACCTGCAGATCCACAACCCCGCACACGCGCGCTCCCACGGCGGTCCCAGACGCCCCCCTCCGCTGTCACAGCCACCCCCACCGCCGCCACGTGCGCCCGCCCCGCCCGCCAGGCGAGCGCGGGGCCAATAACCGGCTGTTGCTGGGGCGCAGCCCCCGCCCGCAGGAGCCGCAGACTCCACGGCCCGCGAGCCGCCCCCTGTCACCGCCCCCAGCGGGCGCGCGCCCTGGGTGTGGCCGCCCCTCCGTGCCGCCCCCCCGCCCCTCCCGGACTTTGGGGGCTGGGGCACCCCGGGGTCGACCCTCTTCCCCGGGGTTGCACTGGCCGCCAGGGGGCGCTGCCGAGCCCGCACCCCATTGTTTGTAAACAAACCCGCCAGACCGCCGAGGCACCTGTGCGCCGACCCGGCGCCCCAACGCCGAGCCGCCTCCCTTCCCGCGACCCCAGCCCAGGGTCCCTCGCGGGGTTTGGGGAGAGGCGCGGTGTGGGTAGGCAGGGCGCCCGCACTGCTCGCCGCCTGCACTCCTGTCACCTCCTCCAGGGAGCCCACCCGGCCTGGCCGATCGCCGCCGGCGAGGATTCTGGGCGCGCACACTCACCCCGGGGGCATGAACACGCCGGAGGGGCGGCGGTGGGGGGCGGGCGGCTTCCTTCAGGAGGGCGCGCCCGCCGAGCGCCGCTCTCCGCGGCGGCTGCTGCTGTGGCTGTCGCTGCTGCTGCCGCTCTGACTGCAGTGGCGGCTGCTGTGGCTGTGGCTGCTGCTGCTCCCCGGGCCGCAGGCGCGTCCGCGTTGTGGCCTCCGCTGCTGGGATCGCTGGTGCCGCCGCCGCCGACGCCGCCGCCGCCGCCAGGCACCCGCTCGCATGTGGCTTGCGCCGCGTCTCAGGCCGCCCGGCGGATCCCGGGCCCGCTCCGAAGCCGCCCCGCCCCGCCCCGCCCCGCCCCGCCCCGCCCGGCGGGTCCCACGCCCCGCCCCCGCGTGACGCCACAGCCCCGCCCGCCCGCCCGCCACGGACAAGTCGAGACTTGCAGGCGCGCGCCGCGCCCCCCCTACCTCCGCGCGGGGGGTTTCCCTGCAGTCGGGGACCGGGCAGGGCCTGGCCCGGGACGAGGAGGACCCAGGCGCGGTGCGGCGGGGTGCGGGTTATCGCCCAGACACCGGGACAGTGGGACCCACACATCCACAATCCCAGGGATGCATACACAGACCGACCGACGGGCGCCCCAGGGTACACAAAGTCACGTGGAGGCAGAGCCCGAGGGGTGCACTCACAGACACAAGGCCACAGTGTCACCAATGCACACCATGGACAGGGGCATGAACACGCACTGATGGGACGCACACTTGCACACACCCAGACGCAAATGCACAGACTCACTAACAGGGTCCCCAGGACAAGCCGATGGACACAATGACAGGGCCACACACAGTGGCACAAACACCCACACCCGGACCCGCAAACTGTATTCACACACATCCCTGCAGAACAGGCACCGACAGTGAACACAGCGGTGCAACCACACAGACACAGGCGGAGTGCTTATCAGGTAACACACACTTGCTGACAGGCACAGAGGACACACATACAGAGACACCCGTTACAGGGATACCTGGACACACGGCCAAATCCAAACCACACTCCAACAGGGACACACACAGACGCACTCACGCAATTTCGCAGCTAACACGTGAAAACCGATCAGAAACTGACATTCGGAGACACAGACCAAATCCAACACAGAGGAAACTGACTCCCTCCCCCCCCAACACGTGTCACGAAGCCACACCTGTGACAGCTTCTTGCTAACTGGCCCACTGACTCCACACACGCCGGAGCATCCACACCTGGCCTCACTCACCACACATCTGGCAGGGAGCGCACGTCGAGGAAGAAGCCCTGGGCACTTGGCATGGACATGCCCAGGCAGACCTCACGCCACATTTCATCTTTCTGTTCCCTTCCCTTTTTCGGTTTCTTATTGTCACTTCCCTGACCGGCCCTCGGGTCCTTCCTTCTTCCAAAGTCCTGGACTCCTTCTCCTCTGCACTTTCCGTCCCTGCTGGCTCTCATCCAGTCCCAATCACCTCACCAGAGTGACTCACCTTCCAGTGCCTAGTGTGGGGCTGGCTGACAAGGGACGTCAGACTTCTCGACTGCTTCAGAGCCCACATCCTGACATCCCCCAAGAGAAGCAGGTAATCCACGTCTCACATGAAATCTCACTGTTTGAAATATTGGGGACTCTTCAGCCTTCCTCTCTCTTGCCTTTTCCCCGATTATTCACTCTCCCTTCCTTCTTCCTGGTGTTTTCCAGACTGTGGGTCATGAGTAAACCATGGATTATGGTATCACTTTGGATCTTACTTTTTTTTCTTTTCGAGACTTAGTCTCGCTCTGTCACCCAGGCTGGAGTGCAGTGGCTCCATCTCAGTTCACTCTGCAAACTCCGCCTCCCAAATTCAAGCAATTCTCCTGTCTCAGCCTCCGAGTAGCTGGGACTACAGGCGCCTGCCACCAGGCCTGGCTAATTTTTATGTTTGTGTGTGTGTTTGTTTTTTTTGAGACAGAGTCTCGCTGTGTTGCCCAGGCTGGAGTGCAGTGGTGTGATCTTGGCTCACTGCAACCTCCTCTTCCCGGGTTCAAGCGATTCTCCTGCTCAACCTCCCGAGTAGCTGGGATTACAGGTGTGTGCCACCATGCCCAGCTAATTTTTTTTTTTTTCAAGGTGAGGTTTCACCATTATGGCCAGGCTGGTCTTGAACTCCTGACCTCAAGTGATCCACCCACCTCGGCCTCCCAAAGTGCTAGGATTACAGGCGTGAGCCACCGCGCCCGGCCTAATTTTTGTATTTTTTTTTTTTTTTTTTTTGAGACGGAGTTTCGCTCTTGTTGCCCAGGCTGGAGTGCAATGGCACGACCTCGGCTCACTGCAACCTCCGCCTCCTGAGTTCAAGCAATTCTCCTGCCTCAGCCTCCCGAGCAGCTGGGACTACAGGCACGTGCCACCATGCCCAGCTAATTTTTGTGTTTTTAGTAGAGACGGGGTTTCACCATGTTGACCAGGATGGTCTCGATCTCTTGACCTCGTGATCCACCCACCTCGGCCTCCCAAAGTGCTGGGATTACAGGCGTGAGCCACTGCGCCCGGCCTAATTTTTGTATTTTTAAGTAGAGACAGGGTCAGGCTGGTCTCAAACCGCTGACCTCGTGATCCACCTGCCTCAGCCTCCCAAAGTGCTGGGATTATAGGCGTGAGGCACTGAGGCCGGCCAATTTTTGTGTTTTTAGTAAAGATGGGGTTTCACCATATTGGTCACGCTGATCTCCATCTCCTGAGCTCAGGTGATCCACCCACCTCAACCTCCCAAAGTGCTAGGATTACAGGTGAGAGCCACCTGGCCAGGCCTTTTTTTTTTTTTTTTTTTTTTGAGAGGGAATCTCACTCTGTCGCCCAAGCTGCCAGGCTGGAGTGCAATGGCACAATCTCAGCCCACTGCAACCTCCACCTCCCGG
>PVKV010018557.1:14191-44616 GCA_004027835.1 Alouatta palliata
CACCACCAAGCCTGGCTAATTATTTTTGTATTTTTAGTAGAGACTAAAATTGGTCAGGCTAGTCTCAAACTCCTGATCTGTGATTCACCTGCCTTGGCCTACCAAAGTACTGGGGTTACCGGCGTGAGCCACCGCACCTGGCTTTTTTTTTTTTTTTTTTTGAGAGGGAGTCTCACTGTGTCGCCAGGCTGGAGTGCAATGGTACAATCTCAGCTCACTGCAACCTCTGCCTCCTGGGTTCAAGTGAGTCTCCTGCCTCAGGCTCTCAAGTAGCTGGGATTACAGGCTCGTGCCACCACGCCTGGCTAATTGCTATTGTTAGTAGAGACAGGATTTCACCATGTTGGCCAGGATGGTGTTGATCTGACCTGGTGATCCGCCCACCTTGGCCTTCCAAAGTGCTGGGATTACAGGCGTGAGCCACGGTGACTGGCCACTAATTTTTTTTTTTTTTTTTTTTTTTTGTGGAGATGGGCAGTCTTGCTATGTTGCCCAGGCTGGTCCTGACCTTACCAGGTTAAGCACATCTCCTGCCTTGACCTCTCTTAGTGCTGGGATTACAGGTGTGAGCCACCATGCCCGGCTGATCTTACTGTGTTTTACTCAATAAGATGCATTCACATCTGACCAACTGGCGCTTTATTGAGATATATTTACACACAAGAACAATCACTCTTTTTAAATATATCATTTGTAAGTGTTCATAAAAGTACACAATTTTATACTACGGCAACTACTACCTGAAATTTTACTGGCAGTAGACAAGACATTTTGTTGTTTTAATTGAGATAGAATCTGGCTGTGTTGCCCAGGCTGGTTTCAGACTCCTGGGCTCAATCGATCCTCCCACCTCAGCCTCCCTAGTAGCTGGGTTTATAGGCATGCATGACTACTTTGACCAGAGTTTTAAGAAAACGACAGGCCTGGGCCGGTGGCTTACGGCTGTAATCCCAGCACTTTGGGAGGCCGGGGTGGGTGGATCACTTGAGGTCAGGAGTTTGACGCCAGCCTGGCTAACATGGTGAAGCCTGGTCTCTACTAAAAATATAAAAGTTAGCCAAAAGTTGGTGGCACATGCCTGTAGTCCCAGCTACTCAGGAGGCTGAGGCAGGAGAATCGCTTGAACTCAGGAGACAGAGATTGCAGTGAGCAGAGATCATGCCACTGCACTCCAACCTGGGTGACAGAACAAGCCTCTGTCTCAAAAAACAAAATCAACTACAAAATATAATTTTGAGGCCAGGTGCGGTGGCTCATGCCTGTAATCCCAGCACTTTGGGAGGCCGAGGCAGGCAGGTCACCTGAGGTCAGGAGTTCAAGACCAGCCTGGTCAACGTGGTGAAACCCCGTCTCTACTAAAATACAAAAATTAGCCAGACATGATGATGGGTGCCTGTAATCCCAGCTATTCAGGAGGCTGAGCAGAAGAATTGCTTGAACCTGGAAGACAGTGGTTGCGGTGAGCTGAGACTGTGCCACTGCTCTCCAGCCTGGGCGGCTGAGTGAGACCCTGTCTCAAAAAAAACAAAACAAAATATAATTTTGAAAAATTATGAAGTCAAGGGAAAGTAGTATTTTGTGAAAATGTTATTGATGTATAGGGAATACATATTAGGTTACATGGAAAGTATATTTCTGGCTGTAGATCAAGTTCAAAGACATTTGAGAAATGTTGCTCTTTAGACACTTATTAAATGGGATCACGCTGGAAGTCATTTAGTGCAGTATTGGACATACAGTAAGTGCCTAATAAGTGTTAGCTATTATCACTTGTATAACTAATTCTTGTCAGTATTTGCTCTGTGCCTGACAGTGAGGAAGGTGGGAAGGGGCAGTCTAGACCTCTGTGAGCTCATGGTCCCGCCTGTCCCTCTCACCTCTCATTCACTGATCAGTGTCCAGACTGCCCATTGCAGGGCAGACACCGGGAGGCCAGATGTACTGGAGTGTTCTTTTTTTTTCTTCTTCTTCCTTTTTTTGAAGACAGAGCCTTGCTCTGTAGCCCAGGATGGAATGCGGTGGTGTGATCTCGGCTGCAACCTCTGCTTCCCGGGTGGGTTCAAGCAATTCTCCTGCCCCAGTCTCGTGAGTAGCTGGGATTACAGGCGCACGCCACCACGCCTGGCTAATTTTTTTAGTATTTTTAGTAGAGACATGGTTTCACCATGTTGGCCAGGTTGGTCTCGAACTCCCGACCTCAGGTGATCCACCTGCCTCAGCCTCCCAACGTGCTGGGATTACAGGCATGAGCCACTGTGCACTGTGCCTGACCGAAAGTTCTTTTCTCCCTCTCTCTATCTTCTTTGTTTTTTTCTTTTTTTTTTTTTGGAACAGAGGCTTACTCTGTCACCTAGGCTGGAGTGCAGTAGCGCAATCTCCACTCACTGAAACTGCAGCCTCCCAGGGTCAAGCGATTCTTGTGCCTCAGCCTCCTGAGTAGGTGGGATTACAGGCGTGCGCCACCATGCCTGACTCATATTTTTTGTATTTATTAGTAGAGATGGGGTTTCACCATGTGCGCCAGGCTGGTCTTGAACTCCCAACCTCAGGTAATCTGCCTGCCTCGGCCTCCCAAAGTGCTGGGACTACAGGTGTGAGCCACCATGTCCTGCCTAATTTTGTAATTTTTAGTAGAGATGAGATCTCATTCTGTTGCCTGCCCAGACACGTTTCAAACTCCTGGCCTGAACCCATCCGCCTGCCTTGGCCTCCCCCAATCCTGCGTGCAGCCCTCACGAAAGACCGTGGGCCATGAGTCTCGACGGTGTGAGTTAGAATCCCCTCTGCCACCTACTGGCTGTGGGTGATGTCGGGCAAGTGATCACATCTCTGTGCCTCAGTTTCCTCATCTGTGAGTCGAGACAGCACAGGTCCCTACCTCATAGGATGCGCAGAGTCAGAAAGTGAATAAAAATAAAACACTGGGCCAGGCACACAGTGGCTCCAGCACTTTGAGAGACTGAGGCAGGAGGATCACTTGAGACCAGGAGTTCCAGACCAGCCTTGGCAACATAGTGACACCCCTACCTCTACAAAACCTTAAAAAATTAATCAGGCGTGGTGGTGTGCACCTGTGGTCTCAGGTACTTGGGAGGCTGAGGAAGGAGTATCGCTTGAGCCCAGGAGGCCAAGGTCACATTGAGCTACGATCCATCCCATCACTGCACTCCAGCCTGGGTGACAGAGTGAGACTCTGTCTCAAAAAAAGTAAATAAAACAAAAAAATTATCCCAGCACTTTGGGCTCAGGAGGTGGAGTCCTGGGCCGGAGACTTGCTTGAACCCGGGAGGCAAAGGTTGCTGTGAGCTGATATCATGCCTTTGCATTCCAGCCTGGGCAACACCATCTAAAAAAAAAAATTAAACACTATAAGTACTGGGGTATAGTGGATGTTTAATATATGCTATTATCAGTGTGGGAGTCCATTGACTCTCTGATAATCCAAACAAGGAGACCTCTAGCTAAGGACCGCCCCCTATCGCCTCTTTTATGAGACAGGGTGTCACTGTGTCACCCAGGCTTGAATGCAGTGGCGCAATCTTGGCTCACTGCAACCTTTGCAGGCTCAGGTGATCCTCCTGCCTTAGCCTTCTGAGTAGCTGGGACTACAGGCCGGTGCCACCATGCCTAGCTAATTTTTGTATTTTTAGTAGAAATGAGGTCTCACCATTTTGCCCAGGCTGGTCTTAAACTCTTGGTTTCAAGTGACCCTCCTACCTCAGCCTCCCAAAGTACTAGGATTACAGGCATGCACCACTGGGTCTGGCCAGGACCCCAATTTTTTTTTTGAGACGGAGTCTTGCTCTGTCACCAGGCTGGAGTGCAGTGACGCAGTCTCGGCTCACTGCAACCTCCACCTCCTGGGGTCAAGTGATTCTTCCGCCTCAGCCTCCCGAGTAGCTGGGACCACTGGCACGTGCCACCATGCCCAGCTAATTTTTGTATTTTTAGTAGAGACGGGGTTTCACCATGTCAGGCAGGATGATCTCGATCTCTTGACCTTGTGATCCGCCCGTCTCGGCCTCCCAAAGTCCTGGGATTACAGATGTCAGCCACCGCACCCCATCTTTTTTTTTTTTTTTTTTGAGACAGAGTCTCGCTCTGTCACCCAGGTTGGAGTGCAGTGGCATGATCTTGGCTCGCTGCAACCTCCGCCTCCCGAGTTCAAGTGATTGTCATGCCTCAGCCTCCTGAGTAGCTGGAACTACAGGTGCATGCCACCACGCCTGGCTAATTTTTGTATTTTTAATAGAGATGGGGTTTTCCATGTTGGCCAGGCTGGTCTCGAACTCCTGACCTCAGGTGATCCACTCGCCTCGGCCTCTCAAACTGCTGGGATTACAGGCATAAGCCACTTCGCCAGGCCCAGGACCCCTATTTTTATGGGGCCAGGATGCCTGTGTTCTCTTCTGAGAAGGATCATCAGTCTGTTTTCAGAAGCTGTGATGCCTGAATCCAGTTGGCTTTTGAACACAGGGACGGATGATCCTTCTCAGAAGAGTCCCTGTCTTCCTGGGGTCAGCATGCCCACGTCGGCCACCAGTGTGTTTTCTTGACTGTGTGTTGTTTCTTATTGTGAGTGTCAATTCCTCTCCTATGGGCTCACAGCACAGAGGAATGCTAACGTGCCCAGACGCTGGAGCCAGCTGACCTGGATTCAAATAACGACCTTGGGCAAGCGGCTTCGCCTCCTCGTGCCTCAGTTTCCCTCTCTGTCCAAAAGGGATCGGCACAGGCAGGACCAAAAATACCGTGAAGATGAAATGAGTTCGTATCTGTAACATACTTAGAATAGTGCCCGGAGGTAGTGAGCCGGATGTGAAGTGCTGGTGAGACAAAATAGAGCTGGTTAACTGCAGATCTAAAACCGTCGCCAGAATCTTGTCTGCCATTCTGGGGAAGCAGATTTCGCAGCCTGGGGAGAGGGAGTTGGGAAGGACTTAACTTTTCACTGCGGGGCCTGAGTCCTGGCTTTCCGCGGTGGGGAGGGTGTCTCCCGGGTCCCCTCGGTGCGGCGGGCCCTGCAGGCCCGGAGGCTGGACCGGGGCCGGGTGGGGGCTGGGCTGGGCTGGGGCGCGGGCGTCCGCAGGGTCCGAGCGGCCGGCGCGCGTGTGAAGGTTACCGCTTCCCGGCGGGGCGGGGGCCGCGCGCTGTTGCTGGGGTCTGCGGGGCCTGCCTGCCCCCGCGCTCCCCCTCCTTCCCGGCCAGCCAGTGAGCGGTACCCGCCGCCGTTGCCAGGGGAAACTCGCCGCCCCGTTACCCAGCAACAAGCCTGGCCCAACCAGGCGCGAGGACCCCCTAGGCCCCGCCCGCCGCTGCCCACAGCGTGCCCAATGCCAGGCGGGCAGAGCCGGCCCGGCTCCCGGAGACGGCGAGCGCGCTCATTGGCCGCCGCCGCGTCCGCCTGGATCTGGGGGAGCCCTTGGCGCGGGGGGCGGGGAGCCGGGCCCCGGGGAGCTGCCAGGCGCGCGGCCTGCAAACCTGCAACCGGTTGGGGTGATACCCGAGCTATGCACCGTCCGCCTCCCTGCTCCCCTGCCCCGCACTCTCGGGTGAGGATGGGCACTGGGATGGGCTGGAAACGGGTGCGCATTCTGTCGCTACCTCCAGAATGGCATCCTGGAGTTGGCCTTGTGCAAGTAGACACCAAGGGTCCCCCTCGCACAAGGAGACCTGAGCATCCTGACTCCGTGAAGACAGGGACTAATTTCCCCCACCTCCCGCAAAACAGGATTAGGCATCATGGCTTTTGAACATAGTGGCTGAAGTTCCCTGCCAGAAGAGAACCCAAGTGTCCTGGCCCTATAAAAATAGGGTTGTCACTGCACTCCCAAAGGACCCAGGCATGCCTGGACCCATGAAACAAGGATATGAGCCCCCTCCTCTCAGGAAATGCTGCTGTCTCAGCTCCGGGACACAAGAACTGAGGGTCCCCCCAGAAGGGGACTCAGTCACGTCTGATCGCAGGAAACTGAGCATCCCACTCCCACAAGAAACACGGACTCAGGCCTTTGGGCTCCCCACCCTGAGATGTCACAGTGCTCCTGGGCATCTTGGCTTTTGCTACATTGATGCTGGGAGACACTCCTGCCCCTAACAGTCACCAGACCCTCAGGTGTCCAATTCACCTAGATGGGACCACCTTCCCAAGGGGAAGACCTGCCCCCTTCTCACTCCTCTGAGCCCTTTTCCCCAGGGTCCAGGTGGTTGACCTCCCAGGATGTGGGCATCTGACCTCAGAGCCACTCTGTTTACCTGTTGGCACCAACCTCACACCCTGCAACAAGGTGTGAGGACCCCAAAAGTGCCAAGGACCCCAGAAGTCCAAGCCCCGTGTCTCAGATTCCCCAGACTCTTGGCCAGACAGGCCCAGCCCCTCACAGTGGTGTGGCCGGGAAGGAGGGGGTAGTGGAGAGGTTGGGGGGCCCTCCCCAGTCCCCGACCCCCAGATCTGGAAGATCCAGCCCAGCAGCACCTTTACTTGACCCCATGGACCCGGACTGGGAGCCCCTAGCCTCGAGAGACCCTAACGTGCGTGGCTGGGCCACTTCAGAGAGGCCCAATTCCTTAGTCCCCTCCCTCCCGGAAGACCCAAGGCAGCGCCGCCTGCCGCTCCAGACCCCAGCTCCAGACTTGGTGAGCCCAGGTGCGGCCCGCCCCTACCCTGGTACCTGGCGGGGCGGAGTCGAGGATTACTCAGCCTCCAGAATGAGGCGATGACATCATCCTGGGGGGGTTGACTAATGGCCGCGCTGGGGGGGGGCGGGGAAGTTTACCCGGTAACAGCGGCTGCCGCACGGCCCCGCCCCCGGGGAAGGGCTGGGAGGGGGAAGCAGAGCCCGCGTTGGCGCGCGCGCGCGCGCGCGCGCGCACACACACACACACACACACACACACACACAGACGCGCGCGCGCACACACACACACACACACACGCACAGCGTCCCTCCCCCAGCGTCCCACATCCAACACAGCTTCCTGGGGCAAGGGCAGGGGTGGGGGCTTTGGGTGTTTGTGTGACCGTATGTGTGTGTGTGTGTGTGTGTGTGTGTGTGTGTGTGTGTGCTGGAGTCCTCTGTAGGTCTGTGTCAGTATGCTGTTGTGTCAGGGGCTGACACATTACGGTGGTGATTGTGTCAGTGTGTGCTATCGTGTGTCACTTGATGGATTGTGTCAGTGTGATAGTGTGTGTAGCATGCTACATTTGTCACAATGCTACATGTCATGGGCTGCTGTGACAATGTGATTGTGTGTCAGTGTACAATTGTGTGATGTCCTTGTGTGCTGTGTGTGATCATGATGGTGTGACGTATGTGGTTATGTGAGCATGCTGGTCTGGCAGCCAGATGCGTGTGCCCATGTGACTGTGTCTGTGTGACACTGGGATTGTATGTGTGTCAGATGTTGTGTTAGAGGAAGATTTGTGAAAGTGCTATGTCACTGCACTGTTCTGTCAGCGTGGTTGGATGTGTTTCTGTAATGCTGTGTGTCACCGGGATTGTGCGTGTATGCCATGGTGATGGTGTGTACGTGTATGCAATGCTGTGTGTACATGAGATTGTGTGTGCCACTGAGTGGGTCAGTGGTAGCTATGTTGTGGGTGGTGGGACTGTGTGTCACTGTTATAGTGTGTGCCCATGTGCTGTGCTGGGTGTCGGGGGAAGATGTGCATATATGCTACCGTTACTGTGTGTGTCCGGGCAGTGCGGGGCATGGCAGGATTGTGTGTGTGTGTCACGTTGTGATTGTGTCTGAAATGCGTGTGTGAGGGACTGTGTATCATCAAGAATGTGTGCATATGCAATGCTGTGTGTCACTGTGGTTGTCTGTCATCGTGGTTGTTTGTCAGGGTGATGTGTGTCCAAGAAACTGTGTATATGTCTAATAGATTGTGTGTGTCTGCGTAATATTGTGTCTCACTGTGATTGTGTCACTGTTGCGATTGTGTGTATCACTGCGATATAGTGAGTGTGTTCGGACCGATTGTGGGATTCTGTCACTGTGTTGTGTCACTATTGTGTGTGTCAGGGTGATGTGTGTTCACGGGACTGCACACCTCATGCAGATTGCATGTGCTTAGGCAGCACTGTGTGCACCTGTGATTGTGGGTCTGGGCAGCGCTGCGTGTGCTGGGACTGTGTCACTGATATATTTTTTTTTTTTTGAGATGGAGGGAGTTATGTTCTTGTTACCCAGGCTGGAGTGCAGTGGCTCACTGCAACCTCCGCCTCCCGGGTTCAAGCAATTTTCCTGCTTCAGCCTCCCAAGTAGCTGGGACTACAGTTGCACGTCACCACGCTTGGCTAATTTTGTATTTTTAGTAGAGACGGGGGCTTCACCACGTTGGTTAGGCTGGTCTCGAACTCCCGACCTCAAGTG
Source organism: Alouatta palliata (assembly GCA_004027835.1). Classification (NCBI taxonomy): domain Eukaryota; kingdom Metazoa; phylum Chordata; class Mammalia; order Primates; family Atelidae; genus Alouatta; species Alouatta palliata. Next base: position 22,571 of record PVKV010018557.1, read on the forward strand.
ATCCACCCACCTCAGCCTCCCAAAGTGCTAGGATTACAGGCTTGAGCCACCGTGCCCGGCTGTCACTGAGAATGTGTGTGTCTGTGTGATGCTGTGTGTCTGCGCTGTGTGTGTCATTGTGATTGTGTTTGTGCGGGCGACGACACTGCTTGTCCCTGGGACGGGGTGTGTGTGTGTGCGCGCGCGCGCCGCTGTGACTGTGTCAGCGCGCTTCGCTGGGTGTCGGGGGAAGGTGCGCGTGTCTCCGGGCCTCCTGCCCGAGAACAGCGGCGCTGCTCTCTGATTGGCCGCGGCCGCGCCAGTGAGAAGCTCCCGAATCCTGCGGTAACTTGGTAACTTGGAGACTCGGCCCGCGCTGCCGCCGCTGGGCTCGGGGCTGGGGGCTGGGGGCTGGGAGGGGCTCCCGCCCTTCCGCCCCGCCCCGATCTTGCAGGCCCGCCCCGAGCGCCCCGAGCGCCCCTCCCCGGCCCCCTCGCCCCGTCTACCCCGCCTCCAGCTCGGCAACTCTGACCCCTACTTTGACTCTGTCTCCCTCACCTCTGCGTCGCTCCTGACTCCCCCATCTCTGCCCCTCGCTGGGTCTCTCTGTCTCTGTCTTTCCCATGTTTCTCTCTCCTGTCTCTGTCTCCCTGTTGATCTCTCTGCCTTTGTCTGTGTCTCCCACGTTCCATCTCTGTTTCTGCCGTCTCTGTCTCTCCCATCTGTCTCCACCACTTCTGTCTCTCCCTGTCTCTGTGTCCGCCACCTCTGTCTCTCCCCATCTCTGTAGAGACAGAGATTTTGTGTGTCTTTGTGATGCCACCTCTGTCTCCACCATGTCTGTCTCTCACCATCAGTGTCTCTGCTGTCTCTGTCTCTTCCTGTCTCCGTCTCTGCCATCTCTGTCTCCCCGTCTCTGTCTCTCCGTCTCCCTCTCTGCCATCTGTTTCCATCATCTGTCTCTCCCTGTCTCTGTCTCCTCCATCTCTGTCTCTCCTCGTCTCTGTCTCTCCCTGTCTGTGTCTCTGCCATCTGTCTCTCCCTGTCTCTGTCTCCCTGTCTCTGTCTCTGCCATCTGTGTCTCTCCCTGTCTGTGTCTGTCTCCCTGTCTCTGTCTCCGCCATCTGTGTCTCTGTTGCTTCATCTTTCTCAGCTGTCCCTCCTTGATTCTCTGTCTCTCCCTCCTCTGCCTCAGTCTTCCCACCTTTGTCTCTTCTTCCGTCGTCTCTCCCACCTCTTGTCTCTGTCTCTCCCGTCCCCTCTCCCTCCCCTCATCCCCTTTCTTTCTCACTCCCCTAGCCATGCTCAGAATTCACTTTTTATCCTTCTGAGACCTCCAGGGGACCATTCCTCACTTTGTCCTCGCCCCTCCCCTGCGGCCCAGGCTCTGGCAGCAGGCCCCACGCAGGGCAGACTTCAGGAAGGACTTCCCGCCCTGGTTCGGCACCAGCGCTTTATCGCTCGGGCCAGGCGGAGGCCGGGCGGCCCCGTGGCTTCCGGAGGCGCCGGGCGGGATGAGCTCACTGCGAGTTGGCCAGGATTTCATCAGCTTCCTCCGGCGGCCTTGCCCCCGCTCCTCTCCCGGCGCGGCCGCGCTGTTGAATCCGCCGGGCACCTGCTGCCCCCGAGCGGCAGAAGGCGGAAGCGCAGGCGCAGCGCAAAAAGCCCCACTTTGCACCTGACACTGTCGCCAGCTCAGGAAGCCTGCAAATACAAACCCAGTTCATCCTCACGACCACCGCTGGAGGTGGACGTTTTGTTTGTTTTGTTTTGTTTTTCAGAGTTTCGCTCTTGTTGCCTAGGCTGGAGTGCAACGACTCGGCTCACTGCAGCCTCCGCCTCCCGGGTTCAAGCGATTCTCCTGCCTCAGCCTCCCAAGTAGCTGGAACTGCAGGCCCGCGCCACCACACCCGGCTAATTTTTGCAACTTAGTAAAGACGGGGTTTCACCATGTCGGCCAGGCTGGTCTCGAACTGACCTCAGGTGATCTGCCCTCCTCAGTCTCCCAAAGTGCTAGGATTGCAGTTGTGAGTCACCATGCCTGGCTAATTTTTATTTGTTTATTTATTTAGAGATGGAGTTTTGCTCTTCTTGCCCAGGCTGGAGTGCAATGGCGCGATCTCAGCTCACCGCAACCTCTGCCTCACAGGTTCAGGCGATTCTCCTGCCTCAGTCTCCCGAGTAGCTGGGATTACAGGCATGCGTCACCACGCCCAGCTAATTTTGTATTTTTAGTAAAGATGTTGGTCAGGATGGTCTCAAACTCCTGACCTCAGGTGATTCCCCCCACCTCGGCATCCCAAAGTGCTGGGATTACAGGTGTAAGCCACTGTGTCCGGCCTGCCTCTGCCTATTTCTTTGTTTAGCTGTTTGTTGTTTGCTCTCTGGATAAAATGAGCTTCATGGAAGCAGGGACATTTTCATTCCCATTTCACAGATCGGCAAACTAGAAGGAGGCCCGGCACAAAGTAGGTTCTCATGGTTTCAGGACTATTTGTTTTTTTTTTTTTTTTTTTTTGAGACGGAGTTTCGCTCTTGTTACCCAGGCTGGAGTGCAATGGCGCGATCTCGGCTCACCGCAACCTCCGCCTCCTGGGTTCAAGCAATTCTCCTGCCTCAGCCTCCCGAGTAGCTGGGACTACAGACACGTGCCACCATGCCCAGCTAATTTTTGTATTTTTAGTAGAGATGGGGTTTCACCGTGTTGACCAGGATGGTCTCGATCTCTTGACCTTGTGATCCACCCACCTCGGCCTCCCAAAGTGCTGGGATTACAGGCGTGAGCCACCGCGCCCGGCAGGACTATTTGTTGAATGAATACCCAAGTCCGTTTGTCTCAAGCGGCGGGCAGTGCGCCGCACCGCCCCCTGGTGGAGAGTAGGAAACGTGTCCGCCGGTGTGATTATCAAATTTCCTGGGAGACCTTCAGGTCCACCCTTACCCACTGCGTAGTAGCAGAAATTAACTCCATTCCACAAATACACACAAAATACTTTTTATGATTATGATTTTTATGATGAACCTGTAAAATTTATTTTTTGATTTCTTGAGACTATTGTTTAAGCTGAAGTTTAAGTTACACACTTCTCTAAAGCCCCCCCAATTCTTTTTTTTTTTTTTTAGGGACAAAGTCTCCCTCATTGCTCAGGCTGGAATGCAGTGGCGCGATCAGATCTCAATGCAACCTTGAACTCCTGAAGCTCCCATTTTGTTTTCTTTTGAGACGGAGTTTTGCTCTTTTTGCCCAGGCTGGAGTGCAGATCTCGACTCACCGCAACCTCCGACTCCCGGCTTCAAGCGATTCTCCTGCCTCGCCTCCTGAGTACCTGGGATTACAGGCGTACGCCACCACGTCCAGCTAATTTTTTGTGTTTTTAGTAGAGATGGGATTTCACCATGTTGGTCAGGCTGGTCTTGAACTCTTGACCTCGTGATCCGCCCGCCTTGGCCTCCCAAAGTGCTGGGATTACAGGCGTGAGCCACTGCACCCGGCCTATTTTATTTTTAATTCCTTCTCTGGACATTTCTTTCTTGGATTCTTTGCTTTGCATAATTATACCTACAAAGTAACAGGCATCCCAAAGTCACCAAGGGAAATCCTCCCACTCCAGCTTCACATGATCTTCTAATTCTACTAGTTAACAAAAACTGTCCAAACTCAGACACAACAGATCCTAATGAACCATACAATATTGACTCCCAGGTGCAGGGAATATTTTCAACACCTAAAACTCCTAGGAGCTTAAAGGACTTGCCCTTTGCGGGTTTGCTGGGCTCCGGCGCCGCGGCCAGGGGAAGACTCCCCGCCTCCACCCGCCCTGTACCGCCCGGGCCGCCAGAGCGGAAGCCAGTCGAACCTTCAGAGGTCAGGTGATCCGCTCGCCTCGGCCTCCCAAAGTGCTGGGATTACAGGCATGAGCCACCACGCCCGGTGGCTCTCAATATTTTTACTTCGTTTTTGGTTTTCATCTTGACTATATGTCTGGATATGTTTTTTCTTATCACTTTAAGGTGGTTAAAATGGTCTGGGTGTGGTGGCTCATGCCTGTAATCCCAGCACTTTGGGAGGCTGAGGTGGGTGGATCACAAGGTCAGAAGATCAAGACCATCCTGGCTAACAGTGAAACCCGTCTCTACTAAAAATACAAAAATTAGCCAGGCGCGGTGGTGCATGCCTGTAATCCCAGCTACTCGGGGGAGTGAGGAAGGAGGATCGCTTGAATACGGGAGGCAGAGATTGCAGTGATCTGAGATCGCTCCACTGCAGCCAGCCTGGGCAACAGAGTGAGACTCTGGGTCTCAAAAAAAAAAGGGGGGGGCTGGGCACGGTGGCTCACGTCTGTAATCCCAGCACTTTGGGAGGCCGAGGCGGACAGATCACAAGGTCAGGAGTTTGAGACCAGCCTGGCCAATATGGTGAAACCCCGTCTCTACTAAAAATACAAAAATTAGTCCGGTGTGGTGACAGGCACCTGTAATCCCAGCAACTTGGGAGGCTGAGGCAGGAGAATCGCTTGATCCCAGGAGGCGGAGGTTGCTGTGAGCCGAGATTGCACCTCTATATTCCAGCCTGGGTGACAGAGAGAGGCTGTATCTCAATATATATCTATTTCTACTGAGAGAAATGAGGGGCTGGAAGAGGAAATAGCTTTAACAAAGAGGTAGAGGCCAGGGAGTGAGGACGGTGTCTCCTTTTCCTGGGTGTTGGTAATTCAGGCAGGAGGTTGGATCAGCTTCCAGAACACCCGTGGCAGTCAGGTGGCCCCGCTCCCGCCTCCACCTCGGAGGCGCGGCCCCTTTAAGGTTACCGGAAACGGTCCCACAGGACCGGAAATGACCCTCTTTATTTCCCTTCCTCACGTGGTGCGGGCAGGAAGTGACGCGCGTGGCCCGGGCGCTGCGGACGCTGAGGCCGACGGAGCCGGAGTCGCGGACGCCGCGGGGTCTCCGGGACAGGTGACCGGGGGGAGGGGGGCCGGGAGCGCGCCCAGGAAGGCGGGGCCTGAAGCCCCACGTGGGGGAGCGCCAGCTGGAGCGGGCGGGGTGAGGAGCCGCCGGCGGGGGCGGGGTCGGAGTACTCTGCGGGGGGCGTGGACAGGACGCCCACTTCGGAAGCTGGAGGGGCGCTGGCGGGGCGGGCGGTTGCGGGGGTAGGCAGGGCCGGGGCGGGCCAGGGGCGGGGCGGGGCCAGAGCCTGGGCTGGCCGCTGGGGGCGGGGCTGAAAAGTTGTGTCTGGGCTGTGGGTGGGGCCAAAGTGTTGCTCGGACAGCTGTGGGGCGGGGCCAGGACTCCGAGCGGAAGCGTTGTGGGCTGGGCTAGAAAGTTTTGCCTGAGCTGGAAGTGGGTCTGGATTGTTGGCCGGGACGTCAGGGGCGGACCCAAAAAGCAGTGGAGAGCCAGGGGGCGGGGCCAGGTTGCTGGCCTGGCATGGTGGGGGTGGAGCCAGAAAGTTTTGCCTGAGCCGGGGGCGCGGCCAGAGCGTTGGCGAGGAAGCGGGGAGCTGAGCCAGAACCCTGGCTGGGGAAGCCAGGGGCGGGGCCGGATACTGACGCAACAAGGCGTGGGAGGAAGTCAGGGGGTGTGTCCAGAAAGTTGGCCAGGCCAATCGGAGGCGGGGCCAGAGGGTGGACTGGGTAGGCCGGGGGCGGGGCTGGAATAATAACGAGAGGTAACGGGGGCGGGTCTAGGCTGTTACCTGGGAGCTAGGAGGTGGGGAAAGAGGGTGGCTGGGACAGTTGGGAGCCGGGCCAGATTAATGGTCCGTGGGTGGGGGCGGGCCAGATGTCTGGCGGGAAAGGCGGGGCCAGAAAGTTTATCCCCCAAGCCGGGGGCGGGGCCAGAGCGGTTTCTAGGATGTCTGGGGCGTGGCCCTGGCATTCCCAGCCGGATTGAGGCTGGAGATTTGCGCAGACAATCTGGGGCCGGCCTGGGAAGTTTTGACCTTGTTGTGGCCGGTGGAGTATTCACTGGAGCAAAAAGTCAGTTCCAGGAAGCCTCGCCAGTGAGTTCTGGGCCTCAGTGCAGAATACTTTTGGGAGAGGCGGGAGGCTGTCGCCCTTCCTTAGGATGCTGGAGACGGGCTTAGGACGTCCCTTGGGAAGGCACAGGCTTGGCATGTTCTCTGAGAGCTTGGGCAGCTAATAAGAGTGGGGTTCAGACTTTCTTTGGAGCATGGGATTGGGAATGTTTCTGAACCTTACCTGGTGGAGCTAGAATGTTTGCCTGGATATGAGAGGCACCAGGATGACCACGGGGAGGTGGGTCTGTAACTTTTTTTTTTTTTTTTTTTTTAAGATGGGGTTTCACTATGATGGCCAGGCTGGTCTTGAACTCCTGACCTCAGGTGATCCACCCACCTCGGCCTCCCAAAGTGCTAGGATTACAGGCGTGAGCCACCGCGCCCAGCCGGGTCTGTAACTTTCTTGTGCAGGCTGGTTTAAGGGGTTGTAGTTGGAACTCTCTTGAGTTAAGGAATTCAGGCTAACACTCATACTACAGGGTGTGGAGGCTGGGCTAGAATCTGTGTTTGGAGGAGAGCAGTGTTGGATACATAAGCAGTGGGTGGGGCCCAGAGCATCCCCAAGGTGGGTTTGACTAGATCGTTTACATGGGAACTGGGTGAGTCCACAAAGATCATGAAAGAGCTGAGTCTAAATTTCTTTAGAGAAAGAGGAGCTAGGCCGGGCGTGGTGGCTCACACCTGTAATCCAAGCACTTTGGAGGCCAAGGCGGGCGGATCACCTGAGGTGGGGAGTTCAAGACCAGACTGACCAACATGGTGAAACCCTGTCCTTAAAAAAAAAAAAAAAAAAAGAGAGAGGAGCTAGCAGTTGAAGAAGGAAGGAAGAGTGTTAAGGCTAGAATTCTCTTGCGGTACAGGGTTTTTTTGTGTGTGCCTGTTAGGATGAAGGAGATTGGGGTGCGATTGACCTTAGCCCTTCTTTTCCCTCTGCACCCAGAAACCCTCAGTGCTGCATCCAGATTCTGCAGGAGAGGTTTGCTGTGACCTTGGGCCTACCCAGCCAGCCAAATGGTGAGACTGAAAGTGGGGTCTTTAGCACGCCTCTGGGTGCTGTGCTTTGGGGAAGGGGACTTGGGAGGATGGGCTCCAGGGGGCAGATTCTTAGAGCCTGGGGGAATGTCCCTGGTGTGGATAGAGGTTTTTCCTTCCGTCCCTCAACTGTCTCCCCGTCTCAGGCCGCCGCACTCGATTTGAAATCAAAGGAGGAGAAGGATGCTGAGTTGGACAAGAGGATCGAGGCTCTTCGGCGGAAGAATGAGGCCCTCATCCGGCGCTACCAGGTGCCCTAGCCCCGCCCTGGGAGACCCCATCCCCTCTCTTCCCCGCAGTGAGTTTTTCTCACCTCTCCCTTCCTTAAAACCTTTTCATGGCTCCCCATCACTGTCAGGATAAAAGCCAAAGGCCTTAGCCTGACATCCCTTCCTTCATTCCATTATTCATTCATTCATTCATTTGTTCACAGAGATTCCGCAAGATCTTTACCATACCCGCCCCTGTGATGAGGGGTGCTGGGGATATAGCTGTGACTGAGGCAGACCCAGGCCTGCCCCTCAAGGGCCCACCATCTAGTCAGGGAGACAGTCCTATACTCAGTCAGGGATGTCCCACAGCAGACAAGTCTGGAATCAGGAAATTCAGGGCTCTGTGAGAGTCCAGAGGAGGCTCCTGACTGAGCCTTGGGGATATCAGGGAGGGCTTCCTAGAGGAGTGGACGCTGAGGCTTGAGTGGTGAGTAAATAATAGCCAGTTGAAAAGGAGAGGGGAACATGTTTCAAGCAGAAAGAACCGTTTGTGCAAGTGTTGGAAGCAGGAGAGAGCTTGGAGCTTCAAGCTGGAGGGTTGTTTAAGGAGAGAATTGACCTTGGCAGGTCAGCAGGGGCCAGGCTGTGCGAGACCCTGAATGCCACCATACTGAGTTTGGACTTTCTCCTGAGGTCACTGGGGAGCCAGGGAAGGCCTTGAGCAGGGTGGGACCCATCAGAATAGCTCTTTAGGAAGACACCTCTGGGTGCTGTGTGGTGGTAGGTGGGAGGAGGTGATACTGGAACCCAGAGACCAAGGAGGAAGCTGGGGCTTGAACCCTAGTGGGAGAGGAGGTGCCTGGCTCAGGGCAGAGCTGTTGAGAGGGACTCAGTTACTGATGGGCTGTTGTGGGCAGCGGGAGGACACAGCCCCTGAGTAAGTGGTGTGGCTGTCCCTGAGATGGGATCTGGGAGGAGGCATGGGTTTCATTTATTCACTCTTCATGTATTCATTCATTTTTAAAAAAGGCATGTTGAGTTTCCCTTGTGGGCCAGGCAGTGTTCTAGGCTTGGGATACATGTCAGTGACATACATCACTGAAAGCAGACAGACACCCCTGACCCCAGGCAGATTCTGCCGTAATGGAGGAAACAGACAGTCAGCAAGACGTACACCGTGCTGGGTGTAAATGGGATGAGAACAGAGAAGGTGGCAGGGGAGCTGGTTTCCGTGGGGTGCTAGAGAAGTCCTCAGAGAAGGCAGCATTGGAGTGGAGACCTGCAGGAGGTGACGGGTGGGAGGATCTCTGGGAAAAGAGTGTTCCTGGCAGAGGGATCTGCTGGTGCAAGCCCCCAAGGCAGGTTTGAGTCTGGTATGTTCTGGGAACAGCAAGGAAGCCGGAGTGATCGAGGGGAAGTGGGGGAGAGACAGGGTCAGGGAGGTACCAAGGCCAACAGGCTTTGGAGAAGGCTGTTACTCAGAGATGGATGCCACAGGCGTGATCTGAGCAGGGCAGCAGCATGATGGGGCTTGAGGGATGTGAGCATTTTCTCGTCCAGAATCCAGGAGAGAGGCCTGGGCTGGGGCCAGACTTAGGAGGCGTTCAGGGGTCTGCGGGAGTCCGTCTGGTGGACAGGGCAGCTGACGCTTCCCTACCCCGGATGTCTGCTCCTAGGAGATTGAGGAAGACCGTAAAAAAGCTGAACTTGAGGGAGTCGCAGTCACAGCTCCCCGAAAGGGCCGCGCAGTGGAGAAGGAGAACAGGGCATTGGAGGCGGTGAGCTCATCATGGGGGTGAGGGACCCTGAGGATGGGGAGGAGGGGCAGAGGGTTGAGGTCTGGGACCCAGGAGTCCCCAGCTGTCCTGCACTAGTGGGTGGCCCCCATCCTGGCCACATGCCTCCTGCCCAGTGACTGTACTTTCCCCATCTTCCCTCTTCCAGGAGAAAAATCTGGGTCCTTCCCGGAGGTCTCCTGGGACTCCTCGGCCGCCAGGGGCCAGCAAGGGGGGCCGGACTCCTCCACAGCAGGGAGGCCGCACCAGCATGGGCCAGGCATCCCGCAGCTGGGAGGGCAGTCCCGGCGAGCAGCCTCGAGGAGGAGCCAGGGGCCATGGCCGGAGGGGCCGGGGCCGAGGGTCCCCTCACCTCTCTGGAGACACCTCCACTTCTGACCGTAAATCCAAGGTAGGGGCTGGGCAGCGCCTGGAGCCCTGGCCAAGGTTCTCCGTTGTCTGTTCCTACTCCACAGCTGTCCTGCGGGTCTGGCTTGTGGCATCTCTCTCTCAGCCTCTGCATCTGGCTCTGTTTCTCTCTTCCTCCACCTCCTCCTTTGCTGCCGCTCTCCCAGTTCCTCCTGTTCCTTCCCTCTCTCCTCCCGCCCAGAGCTCGCATGTCCTCTCCTTGTCACTTTCCTCCTCCTGCTCCCCTCTTCTCATTCCTCCTCACCGTCCTTCCCTCCCGTCTCTTCTGGTGCTGCATGTCCCCCCTGGTCCTCTCTCTGTCTGCCTTTTTCTCGCTCTCTGATGCACGTTTGCCTGCTCATCTGTCCCCGTGTCTCCTCCGTTTCTGGCACTGTCTGTCTGTCTCTCTGTCTGTCTGGTGGGCTCTCTCTGGTACGCTTGTGAGCACAGGCTCTACGTGGCATTCTGTTTCTGTATGTTTGTCTTACTTCCTGGCTTTGTGGTAGCAGTGATCTTTTTTTTTTCTTTAATTTTTTTGAGACTGAGTCTTGCTCTGTTACCCAGGCTAGAGTACAGTGGCGTGATCTTGGCTCACTGCATCTCTGCCTCCTGGGTTCAAATGATTCTCTTGCCTCAGCCTCCTGAGTAGCTGGAATTATAGGCAGCCACCACCATGCTTGGCTAAGTTTTGCATTTTTAGTAGAGACGGGGTTTCCCCATTTTGGCTAGGCTGGTCTTGAACTCCTGACCTCAAGTGATCTGCCTGCCTCGGCCTCCTGAAGTGCTGGGATTACGGGTGTGAGCCACCGCGCCCAGTGGGAGCAGTGATATATTACTGTAACTCCCTCACTTGCCCCTGACGTGCAGCTCAGCAGGGTGGCAGGCTGTCTAGCTGAGTGGCTTACAGCCCACCATGGACATGGGTGGAACCTGGTCCTGTGAGCCACCTGTCCTTGGGCAGCTGCTGTCTCCTGTGAGCTTCCGGCTCTAGCACTCACAGGGGAATAAGAAAATACAAAAATGAGCTGGGTGTGGTGGTGGGCATGTGTAATCTCAGCTACTTAGGAGGCTGAGGCAGGAGGATCACTTGAACCTGGGAGGCGGAGGTCACAGCTGAGATTGTGCCACTGTACTCCCTCTGTGCCACTCTCTGCCTGGGCGACAGAGTGAGACTCCATCTCACACACACACACACAAAAAAAAGAATTAGACTTAAATTGGGCACGCCAAGCTGCTATCACAAAAAGACTTCAAAATCCCATGGCCTAAGTAGAGTAGGAGTTTCTCTCTCTCCCTTTTTTTTTTTTTGAGATGGAATCTCACTCTGTCAACCAGGCTGGAGTGCAGTGGCGCAATTTGGGCTCACTGCAGCCTCCGCCTCCCAGGGTCAAGCAATTCTCTGCCTCAGCCTCCTGAGCAGCTGGGATTACAGGTACCCACCACCAGGCCTGGCTAACTTTTGTATTTTTAGTAGAGATGGGGTTTTACCATCTTGGCCAGGCTAGTCTTGAACTCCTGACCTCATGATCCACCTGCCTCAGCCTCCCAAAGTGCTGGGATTACAGGCGTGAGCCACTGCGCCTGGCTATTTCTCTCTCATATGCTGAGCCCTGCAGGGAGGCGGCTGGTTCACTGGGTGAGGCCCTGCTCTGTGCTGTCACTCGGGGACAGATTCCTGCTTTTTTTTTTTTCTTTTTTGAGACAGAGTCGCTTTCTGTTGCCAGGCTGGAGTGCAGTGGCACAATGTTGGCTCACTGCAACCTCTGCCCCCTGGTTTCAAGTGATCCACCTGCCTCAGCCTCCCGAGTATCTGGGATTACAGGTGTGTGCCACCACACCCAGCTAATTTTTGTATTTTTTTTTTTTGAGATAGAGTTTCGCTCTTACTGCCCAGGCTGGAGTGCAATGGTGCAATCCTGGTGCACCACAGCCTCCGCCTCCCTGGTTCAAGGGATTCTCCTGCCTCAGCCTCCTGCCTAGCTGGGATTACAGGCATGCGCCACCACATCCAGCTGATTTTGTATTTTTAGTAGAGACAGGGTTTCTCCATGTTGATCGGGCTGGTCTCAAACTCCCGACTTCATGTGATCCGCCCACCTCAGCTTCCGAAAGTGCTGGGATTTACAGGTGTGAGCCACTGCACCCAGCTAGCATCCCAGGTTTTCAAATTGGTGGCTGGTTTTATTATTTTTATTTATTTTATTATTTATTTTTGAGACAGAATCTTGCTGTGTTGTCCAGGCTGGAGTGCAGTGGTGCGGTCTCGGCTCACTGCAAGCTCTGCTCCCCCAGGTTCAAGCGATTCCTCTGCCTCAGCCAGTAGCTGGCATTACAGGTGTGAGCCACCACACCTGGTTAATTTTTGTATTTTTAATAGAGATGCAGTTTTTGTGTCATGTTGGCGAGGCTGGTCTCAAACTCCCGGCCTCAAGTGATCCGCGCTCCTTGGCCTCTCAAAGTGCTGGGATTACAGGCATGAGCCACTGAGCCTGGCCAATTTATTTTATAGAGACAAGGTCTTGCTCTGTCGCCCAGGCAAGAGTGCAGTGGCACAGTCATAGCTCACTGTAGCCTTGACCACCTGGTCTCGGGATCCGCCAGCCTCAGCCTCCTGAGTAGGTGGGACTGCAGATGTGTGCCACCACACCTGGCTAACTTTTAAAATTTTTTGTAGAAACAGGGTCTTGCTGTGTTGCCTAGTCTGGCCTCGAACCCCTGGGCTCAAGCAGTCCTGCCTTGGCCTCTCAAAGCGCTCAGATTAGAGGTGTGAGACACCATGTCAGCCTGGAGGCTGGTTTTGAATGCAGGCCCCTCTGTCTAGTGTGACTGAAATTCCAGACCCCCCCGGTAGAAAAGTGAGCGCAGTGTATAGTTGTTCGCCTAGTGTAGGCCAGGAGAGCCAGCCGCATCAGTTCACTTCTGACGCAGAGACGCTGAGAGCAGATGCCCACCAAGGACCTGCCGGGCCAGCAGGCCAGTCCGAGGAGAGCAGCCTCAGGCCTGTGGGGCGGCCCCCTCCTGCACCTGCGGCTCAGTAGTTCTCCCTGAAGCGGGGTGTCTCTGTCCTTATCCCCCCAGGAGTGGGAGGAGCGGCGCAGGCAGAACATTGAGAAGATGAATGAGGAGATGGAGAAGATCGCAGAGTACGAGCGCAACCAGCGGGTCAGTGGTGCGAGTGTTCCCGTGGCGGGCTGAGCCCGGGCCACAGAGCCCGTGCCAACCCCCTGCTCCTGTGCCTGTAGGAAGGGGTGCTGGAGCCCAACCCCGTGCGGAACTTCCTGGACGACCCCCGGCGACGCAGCGGGCCCTTGGAGGAGTCTGAGCGGGACCGCCGCGAGGACAGCCGCCGGCATGGGCGCAACTGGGGGGGCGCCGACTTCGAGCGGGTGCGCTGTGGCCTCGAGCATGAGCGGCAGGTGGGTGACGGTGCCTAGGACACCCCGGGACTCTGATGTGGACTGTATGCAGTGGGGACCAGACAGATGAGGGCTGTGGGGCCTCTCCTTGTTTGTGCCATAGCACACATGATGGGTTTTTTTTTTGAGACGGGGTCTTGCTCTGTCACCCAGGCTGGAGTGCAGTGGCACCATCTTGGCTCACTGCAACCTTCACCTCCTGGGTTCAAGCAGTTCTCCTGCCTCAGCCTCCCAAGTAGCTGGATTACAGGTGAACACCACCACACCTGGCTAATTTTTTTTTGTATTTTTAGTAGAGACAGTGTTTCACCACGTTGGCCAGGCTGGTCTCGAACTCCTGACCTCAGGTGATCCACCTGCCTTGGCCTCCCGAAATGCTGGGATTACAGGCGTGAGGCACTGCGCCTGGCCAGGATTTTAATTATTAAGGATTTATTGTATGTTTTGTTTCCTGCTGAGGCAAGTCATTCCTCATTGTTAATGACACCAGCATTTGTGAGGCACCTACCAGGTGGCAGGTGCTGTGTGAGGAGTGGGGACTGGCCTGGGAGAAGAGAGAGGGGCAATGTCCTTGCCCTTGATGGTTCTTCTAAATTGTCCGTCTGTTGGTTCTTCTCCCAGTACCACACTTGTCTAGTTGTTACAGTTTTGTGGTATGTTTGAGTGTTTTCTTGTTACTAATACTAGTATTGTCTACTGGGCACCTACTATGTGCCAGGCACTGTGTGTTTTTTTTTTTTGAGACAGAGTCTTGCTCTGTCACCTGGGCTGCAGTGCAGTGGCGCGATCTCAGCTCATGGCAGCCTCCGCTTCCCGAGTTCAAGCAATTCTCCTGCCTCAGCCTCCTAAGTAGCTGGGATTATAGCTGGGTGTCATCACCCCCAGCTAATTTTTGTATTTTTAGTAGAGACGGGGTTTCACCATGTTGGCCAGGCTGGTCTCGATCTCCTGACTTTGTGATCCACTTGCCTCAGCCTCCCAAAGTGCTGGCATCACAGGCGTGAGCCACTGCACCTGGCTTTTTTTTTTTTGATAGACACTGTTTTAGGAGCTAGAGGTTAGAGTTTTGAGGCAGAGCCCCTGAGCTGAGTAAATGAAAACATAGTAAGAGGTCCTGCCAAGTGTTGTGGAGAAAAATCCAGCAGCTGAGGGGACAGAGGGATGCTACTTAGGAGATCTGGGAGGGCCTCTCTGAGGAGGTGCCACCTGAGGCGACTTAGTTGTGATCTCTGCCTTGTCACCGATTTCCTGTGTGACCCTGAGCAAGTGGATGTGCCTTGGGGCTTAGGGATGGGGTAGGATGTGGGACAGTGCCCTGACCACCTGTGCACTGGGGGGCAGGGCCGCCGAGCTGTCCTGGGCAGTACTGGAGACATGACGCTGTCCATGACGGGCCGGGAGCGGTCAGAGTACCTGCGCTGGAAGCAGGAGAGGGAGAAGATCGACCAGGAGCGGCTGCAGAGGCACCGCAAGCCCACTGGCCAGTGGCGGCGCGAGTGGGACGCCGAGAAGACTGATGGGATGTGAGTCCCCTCCCTGCTCCCCGCTCCCCTCCCCGTGTGGCTTCCTGACTTGTAAGTCCTGTACTTCTCTCTGGTTTCTCCTGCTATGTATGAGTGAGTGACTGCTGTATCCTGAGATGCTGTCGGTCAGCTCAGATCTCAGCGGCACGTGACAGCATTTCTGGGTTTTTGTTTTTGGAGATGGGAGTCTCGCTCTGTCACCCAGGCTGGAGTGCAGTGGCAGGATCTCGGCTCACTGCAACCTCCACCTTCTGGGTTCAAGCGATTCTCCTGCCTCAGCCTCCCCAGTAGCTGGGATGAGAGCGTTTCTTATGTGTTCACAGGTGTGCTGGGCTCAGCTGATCCAGGCTGGATGCTAAGCTGTGAGTCCCATGGGGTTTGGCTCTTTGTGGCAGGGCGAACTCACTCTGCTCCAGGGTAGTCATTCTGCTCTCCAGGCTGAGGGTAGCAGCTGCCTGGGGAGCGCTTGTCCTGACAGGGCAGATGCACAAGCGGGCACACTTCCCGGTCCTGTTAGCCAGCATGCCCCGCCTCACTGGGGCGGGGAATTAAGCTCCGCCCACTCCAGTGGGTAGGACCACCGGTGGCGTGGGGGCGCTCGTGAGGGCTGCTGAACAGTGATTAGACCTTTGCATCCTCCCACCCGCCTCTGACCTGTCCCCACCAACCCAGATCCCTGAACGTCTCTCCATACCTCACCACCCCCTTCTTATCCCAGTGGCATCGTTACCCTCAAGTTTGACTGTGTCCTCGAGTTCAGTCAGACTTAAAGGCCTCACCGCATCATCCACAAGAGGATTAACTTCCATAGCTGAGAAGAAGGTTCTGGAAGAGCCGATAAATGGCAGTCTTGAAAGATCAGCACCATTAGATTTTATGTCATCCCCCATTCTTTCCTGTGTTGAAAGTTTTCATTCATGGCTGGGTGCAGTGACTCACCTGTAATCCCAGCACTTTGGGAAGCTGAGGCTGGAGGATTGCCTAACCCAGGGGGTCTGCAGTGAGCTGTTATCACGCTGCTACACTCTTGCCTGGACCACAGAGCAAGAGCCTGTCTTTAAGAAAAAGAAAAATGCGGCTGGGCGCGGTGGCTCACGCCTGTAATTCCAGCATTTCGGGAGGCTGAGTTGGGTGCATCATCTGAGGTCGGGAGTTCGAGACCAGCCTGACCAATGTGGAGAAACTCCATCTTTATAAAAAATTAAAAAAACATATGGTGCCTTGCTTTCATCAGCACATATTTGAGTCTCCCTATGTTATGGAAAGTTCTAGGTGATAACAGTGGCAAATGAAACATTTCTGCCTTTGTGGAACTAAGAGTGTAGTGGGCAAGGTGGGTAATGAAGAAGTGTAACGTCAGGTCTGGAAAGATAGTGAAGCAGAGTAAGCAGCTAGGTTGGGGGGTAGAATTTTAGACTTAGATAATTTGTGTAATAATACCTTTTTTATTTTTTGAGATGGAGTCTTGCTCTCTCATCCAGGCTATAGTGCAGTGGCACGATCTCAGCTCACTGCAACTTCTGCCTCTCGGGTTCAAGTGATTCTTGTGCCTCAGCCTCCCGAGTAGCTGAGATTACAGGTGCCCGCCACCAGGCCCGGCTAATTTTTGTATTTTTAGTAGAGACAGCGTTTAATCCTGTGTAGGGCTGTGGAGGTCCCACAGGGTCGTGGGGTGTCCCTTATGCTATGTTAAGGTGCAGGATCCAAGAGGTAAAGAGACAGGACACTGAAGAACTGGTGAAGAGCATCTGGACTCGGGGCCACACTACCTGTGAGTGGAGATTGGTGAGGTCCCCAAATGCCCCAGAGCATCTGTATTTATTAGGTACAAGCAGGGGGCAGGGTCCTGAGTGAGGTCATCATCTGGAGGCTTAGTAATAGGGCATACACGTGAGCTACAAGCGAGGGGACCACCTCATTATGTCACCTGGGCAGAGAGGTGGGCCGTGTGCAGTAGTAGAGGGTCGTGTACAGAAAAGGGGTCCACCCCCGTTAGGTCACTGAGGCAGGGAGGTGGGCTGTGTGCAACGGGTGTCGTGTGCACCACTTCTTACCTGCGAGCTGGAGACTTCAAAGGATTTCTAATGAAGGATACTGTAAGCTTAATGCAATGGGAGCTGACAGACTTGTGCTCTTTTAAGATAATTATGGGAGGATTCTTCAAGAAAAGACTGACAGTGTGTACAGCCGCCGTGACTGGTCACACCAGAGGGGTTCTTCTTCCTTGGTTATTTCCAGAATCTCAGGCCTGAGGCCTGCTTTCTGCAGAAACTGGATGCAAGATTCTACAACTCCTTTATCAGTGGAGAGGCACTTGCTCCAGGCCTGCCATACAGCGTATGCCCTTTCGGGCAGGGACGCCACCGCCTGGGTTTTGGTTCTTGTCCTGGTCTTGCTGTTTTCCCATGTACTGCTTCTGTTCTGTGACTGCTCTAGGCATTCCTCCTACTACAAACTACTATATGGTTATATAGAAGGATTGTATAAATCAGCACTAAATGTGTCAGTACGGCTCCGACTGCAATACCTATATGATTATATAGAACTAAGTATGCTAGATATATGTAAGCAGTAAGCTATACTTCAAGCACTAATTCTGTAACCTACATGATTGTATATAAAGGATGATATAAAGGAAACAGCTGAGCAATAACACTTTAAGATATTCTTCAGGCAGTAGTCATGCCTGGGGTCTGGATTGTTCTTCCTCGGGGCCCATGGGGGTGTTACCCACAATCCTGGTCTCCAACTGCTGGCCTCAAGTGATCCGCCCACCTTGGCCTCCCAAAGTGTTGGGATTACAGGCATGAGCCACTATGCCCAGCCCCACTGTTCTCCTGGCTGGGGGTTCAGGAAGGCCTCTGAGCGGACCCCTGAAGGTGGTGAGGAGTGAGCCACTGCAAAGTGTGGGAAGAACATTCCAGGAGCAGGTGGTGAGGCCCCAAGGGAGGAGCTGGGTGTGGGGAAGAGCCTGCCTGGCTGGAGAGGTGAGAAGGACTGGTGGGAAAGGTCAGACGAAGTTGGGGGTCATGTACTTGGGCAAGGGTCTGTGGTGATCCAAATTTTTGTTTTGGTGGCCACATGCTCAATCTTTTTGTCACTATGATGTCAAGTTTGCCTCTTGCCCATCAACTGGTCCATCTTTTTTTTTTTTTTTTGAGATAGAGT
The DNA here is from genome assembly GCA_004027835.1 of Alouatta palliata. NCBI lineage: Eukaryota > Metazoa > Chordata > Mammalia > Primates > Atelidae > Alouatta > Alouatta palliata. Next base: position 40,103 of record PVKV010018557.1, read on the forward strand.
CCCCCTCTGTCACCCAGGCTTGAGTGCAGTGGCTTGATCGCGGCTCACTGCAGCCTTGAACTCCCAGGCTCAAGCAATCCTCCGTCCTCAGCCTCCGAGTAGCTGGGATTACAGCGTGCACCACCATGCCTGGCCCTTTCTGGTTGACCATCTGCCTCTGATCTGATACGTGACCTTGACCTCTTATGTCATCTTGCTCCCTTGCTACCCTGTCCCCACCACCTGCCTGCTCACCCGTTACCTTTCCCCAGGTTCAAGGATGGCCCAGTCCCTGCTTGCGAACCATCCCACCGCTATGGTGAGTGGGTGCCCTTGGCTGGGGTGAGGCAGGGTCTGGGAGTTCGGGGTGCTGTGTGCCATGACCCTCCCTTCCTGACAATGCCTGGGTGTTCTGTTGCAGATGACCAGGCCTGGGCCCGGACCCCGAAGCCCCCTACTTTTGGGGAGTTCCTGTCCCAGCGCAAAGCGGAGGCTAGCAGCCGCAGGAGGAGAAAGAGCAGCCGGCCCCAGGCCAAGTCAGCGCCCCGGGCCTATAGGTGGGGCACCCTTCCGCCGCTGGCACACCCCAGGGCTGTCCGCAGGGCTTTCTCTCTGGCTTGCTGGGAAGGTGTGGGCACATCTGTCTGTCCCTGTCTTTTTCTTGGCCCTGTCTATCTCGCAGGTACTTGGTTTCAGGCTCTTGGTTTTATTCTCATCTGTCCCCTTTCTGCCTCACCCATGTCCCCTTCTGCCACCTGCCCCACCTTCTATCTGTCCCTGACACCTGGGGACACACCTCCACCACTCCCTCAGTGTTCCAGCATGCCGTGTGCTCCGGGTAGCTCCTCCCTAGGGAGGGTGGGAGCAGGAAGCCCCTTCCTCCTGTCCATTCTCCACCCAGGCATCTCCCCACCCTCTGTCCCCTCTAGTGACCATGATGACCGCTGGGAGACAAAAGAGAGGGCAGCATCTCCAGCTCCCGAGGCTCCACAGCCCACTCCCCTCGTGGAGACACCCATGCAGGTGAGGCGAGGCTGCGGTTCAGGGCAAGGGCCTGGGATGGGGGCTCAGGGCCCATGCCTTGCCCTGACCTGCCTGTGTCCCCACAGCCATCCAAGACCCCAGCACCTGCCCACCAGCCTCCCGAAGATGAGGGGGAAGAGGACGAGGAGAATGAGGGGGAAGAGGATGAAGAATGGGAGGACATAAGTGAGGACGAGGAGGAGATTGAGGCGGAAGAAGGAGGTGACCAGGAGGAGGAACCAGCCCAAGACCACGAAGCCCCCGAGGCGACCAGCCCCACCCACAGCCCCTGCAGTGAGCAGGCCAATGGAGCCCCCTTCAGGCCGGAGGAGCCCCTGCCAGAGCCCCAGGCCCCTGCCACACCTTCCAGCCCTTTCTCGCCACCCAGCGGCCACCAGCCTGTGTCCGATTGGGGTGAAGAGGTGGAGCTGAATTCTCCCCGGACCGCCCACCCGGCTGGCGCCCTCTCTCCGGGTGAGGCCTGGCCTTTTGGGAATGCATGAAGCTGGCTGCCTGTGTGTGAATGAGTGCGCTGGAGGGGTGTGGCTGGTGGGGACTCTCGGGCTGGGCCCCAGGACCCAGTGTGCCCCACAGCCCTGTCGGCTGGGGAGGGCAGCCCATGCCCCTCTGTACTCTGGAATGCCCATTCCCAGAGCCTGCCCCAGCCCTTCGTGCCCCCTCCCCAATAAAGAATTCACGTCCTCAAATGACATTCCCCCAGGTGTGTCATTGAACCCCCCTCAACTCCCCCTGGGCCTTCTCTTTTGGGGTGGGAGATGTCAAGTTGGAAAGGAGGCTTGACTGGGCCTCCCCTTCCCTAGGAGGTGACCAGTCAGCCCCGGCTTCCCTGGAGAGCGGGCCCAGCCTCTCAGGATCCCAGAAAGCTGAAGAGGAGGGGTCTGAGGCAACTCCAGGTGGGGGAGTGCATGGGGCAGGGGGTGGAGGCTGCTGCTTCGTCTTTCTGTGGGGCTGAGGGTTTGTGGGGAGTGGAATGTGTGTAGGCAGCAATTGGACCATAGAGGTGAAGTGAAAAGGGTGAACTGAGAGAGAGATGGGGGCGCTGGAGCCGGGATGCGGGGGTGGAGCTAAGGCGCAACTTTATGAGCCAAGCCAGTCGGAATTGGGTATGTGGGTGGAGGTCGAGGAGGTGGGACAAGGAAAGGAATTTTGGAAAGCACCGGTTTAAGAGTAATGGGATGCAGGAGGGCATGGGGGCTCACACCTGTAATCCCAGCACTTGGGGAGGCCAGAGTGGGCAGATCACTTGAGTTCAGGAGTGTGAGACCAGTGTGGCCAACATGGTGAAACCCCATCTCTACTAAAATAAAATTAGCTGGGGGTGGTGGTGCGCGGGCGCCTGTGATCCCAGCTACCTGGGAGGCAGGAGGATCGTTTGAACCTGGGAGGCGGAGGCTGGAGTGAGCTGAGATTGCTCCACTGCACTCCCACCTAGGCGACAGAGCGAGGCTCCGTCTCAAAAAAAAAAAAAAAAAAAAAAAAGCCGAGGGAGGTTGGGGGCTTGGTGTCCTAGGGCAGGAGCTAGAGGCGGACTTCGAAACTGAACTGGCCGGAAAAGGCCAGATGGGCAAAGGCAGAAAACTGGATTTAACTGTGGCTGGGATCAGTTTTGAGGTGCAACCTAGTGGGGCAAATTAGAATAGAGATGCGGACCCGATCAGAATTTTGGGACCGACGGAGTGCGAGCAAGAGGCCAAGCCCCTCTCCTACACCCCGTAGGAATAAGATCTCCGACGGCCTCCCCTCCCCGCAGAGTGGGGTTAGGATTTGGGGGCAGAGCCGAGAAAGGACTAGTTTAGAATAGCAGGCGTTGGGGAAGCAGGGGAGGGCGGCTCCTCTAGGACTGTTTTGGTGGAGGTTGGTGAAGGCCGTGAGATGGGGCGGGGGTGGGAGAGGACAGTTTGCAGCGGCGGGTGGCGCGGGGGCCCAGTCTGCCTTGGGACACGTGTTGGGAGGCAGATCTCGCCACACCCGCGTTTCCTCGATTGTAAACAGGGTTCTGTTGGGGATGTTTGCTGTTGTGTGGGTCCGCTGAGAGGATTAGGAGTCCGGGGCCCGTAAGCCGCTTAGCGCCAGGCCCGCGGTGGCCGGGCTAGAACGGGGTGAGGGGCGTGGCTAGACGAGGAAGGGGTCCTGGGCCTGCGGGGAGGTGGGGAGACTGCTCCCCTCCGCTGACTCAGCCCCTTCTCTCCCCAGAGGCGGGCCCGGAGGGCCAGGAGACGGCGGAGATCACTGACTTCCAGAGGGTGCGTTTCTGCAAGGTGGTGGCGGCCCCTCCGCCGCCGGGGGCCGCTCGCTGACTGTGCCCGCCGGACCGCGGCCTCTGCGCTCTGCACTAACCCTCCCACCGCCTCGCTCCTCTGTCCTCTGCTTCTGCCACACTCCAGCCAGGAGAGGGTTAAATGTAAGGGGGGAGGAGCCAAGGTCTGCGAGCTGGGCGAGGCCAGGGCAGTAATCGGTGCCGGCCCCACAAACGGGGGATGTCGCGGCACCCGGACGGCTGGGACTCCTCCGCATTAGCCTCCCATGGAGGCCCTGGGCGGCTCGGGCCAGTCCGCAGGCTGAATCTCCCGCCTCCAGGATTGTATCCGGGGCCTGGCAGATAGCCATTGACTCTTCCGAAGGGCTTGACTTACTCGGGCGCCAGCCCTGTCCTATTAAACGCAGTGCTTCCGCTCACCCTTGAACTGTGTTTCTGGAGGGGGCAGGCTGGGTCGCTGTGCTTGGCGGGCTTTTCCTTGGCGGGAGGAAGGGGGTCTTCCTTCACCTCCCTGATCCGTCTTCCCTCCCCCGTCCTGCAGGCCTCCCTGAATTCCTGAAGACGCTGCTGGGAGGGGACTGAAGCTTCCCCGCCTTGATGGGGAGGGGTCGTCAGGAAGGGTTTATCTGGATTTCCAGGCTGTGTTCTCTTTTCCCCAGAGCCTAGTCTGGACCCCATGGCTCTAGGGACCGGGAGAAGATGGTGGGGGAGGAGCTGGGAGAAGGGGCGCGTTTGCCGTTAGGGGCGGAGCTGGAACCTGGGAGCCTAAGGTGATGCTGAGGACACCTGAAAGGGCGGCTGAGTGTGTGCTGGAGGTGGGCGGGTCCTGTGGGGGCTGGGCTAGGCTTCCCGGGCGGGGCCGGAATGCGGGGCGGAGTTAGAACAGGGGGCGGGGTCAGCGCGCTGGGCTGGGGCTCTTGCCACGGGCATGCCGCGGAGCCGCCCGCTGGGGCGCGGTCAGGGTGCCGCGTGGGAGCCCGCGGAGGAGGAAAGCGGGGACTCCTGACTAGAGTGTGGGAGCCAGAGGGCGGAGCGGGTGGGGCTCGAGTGCTGGAGTAGACGGTCCGACAGGCACAGAGAACTGAGCCTGGCTGTGGCGGAGGGCGGTGTAGGGCTCCAGGCGGAGCTTGGGCGGGATGACGGGGCGGGCTCCGAGGCGGGCTAGACGCCTGGGCTGGATGAAGTCCGGGTCCGGGAAGGGGACAAGAGTTGTAGTGGGAGGAGGCGGTGATAG